>PVKS010013648.1:0-50271 GCA_004027875.1 Aplodontia rufa
CTATTTCTCATTATTTAAGGACATAAGGGCAGTTATTCACCTCTCTATCCAGCCTCACCTCCAATCCAGAGCTGTTCTCCTTTTAGCCATCTACCTCTATCCTCTTTCTTTTCAGTTTTGTATTCTGAACTTTATCCAGAATGAGTGCAGCATAAAAAGCATCTGAGGACGTGGAATGGAGGTGAAGGAGAGGGAGTATTGTGATAAACATGTTCACCTGCTGAAACCCAAAGAATGGACTAAAAGACACAAGGTACAGCAAAAAGCAATGTTTACTTTAATGATGATGGTCTTGTAAGATCGGGTGCCGGATGGTCAGTGACACATGGATTGCTACAACCAGCATTTTATCCCCCTAGAGTGCAAGGTCCCTCTCCAGGTTCCTCATTGGCTGAGAACTATGTGGTGTACAGTCTTCCTGAAAGTCGCCAAGGTTTTACTATCTCCTGTTGGGTTATTAAAATAAATATATATTTAGTGTCCCCATCTCCTTTTGTTCTCTTGAGGCAGGGAAAGACCCTTTGGATTGAGTGCCTTTTGGCATATACACAGTTTATCTCTGTTGGTCAGGTGAGAGGTGAGTTGGCGAGGGGGGATTCCTTCTTACCTGTTTGTTAAGGGACTGTGAATTTTTATACTCTGGTATTAACTGCTTATAACTTTTCATTCTGCTTTTCCCTCCAGCTGCCTTTCTTACATTCCAAGTCATTTTACATTTAAGATAAATGTTGTATTTTTTAAAATGGAGCACCCACGTGACTCTATTTAACACAGTAGAATTTGTCATTTTGGTTATACTATCTTATACAATATTACCATCTTTTTAGGATAAACAATTATTTTCATACACATTTTGCAGTTGAGGAAACTGAGATTTAACAAGTTTGAACAATTATTTAAGATTTAAAACTGCTACATTTCCCTTAAACCATGGTTTCTCTTTGAAAATGATGGTAACTTTCATCAAGTTTCATGAACTCATCAGAAATTTCATGAGTTTCCTTTTGATGAATGAGTGCACCAAAACTCAGTTGCACTCAGTAATTAATTTGTCTACATTCATATAGCTAATAAATAACAAATGGGTTTCATTACAAATTTATTAATTTGAACAAAATATACCCTATGTTTCTTGATTCTATATGTATTTTTGTATTTGCCTAATAATAAGTATTATAAGCGATATAAAAATTAATCAAACTTGGCACTGCCCCTCAATATACTGGGAATTTATCAGGGGTTATAAATTTAATATTTCAAATTATCTGAGTTAAAATATAGGTAGTATCTATAGTCACAAGACAGCATAGCAGATGACTTTGGAATAGAGTATGAGGTGGTATTTTAGAAAATTGGATGAAAAATGGAGGAACCTCAGGTAACCATCTAAACTATTGATATCAGGTGAAAACACCTGTGCTATCAGTTATGGAATCAATATACGACAATGTACCCTACAACCATTATAGTGGAGCAGTGATTTAATCCAGCCCATAGTGATGAATACAACATTATATTTTGATGTCCACCTATTAAGCAATCTGTATAATGTTGGTAATCATTGTTCTCAAATGTATGTTAGGTTTATTATAGAAAAAATGGTTTGCTAAGAAATTTTGGAATGAAAACAAAACTGAATTGAAATGTTTCTTAAAGTATTTGATATTCTTTAGTTCTGTGTCCCAACTATTGATTGGATTATTTGTGAGTTTGGTGTTTATTTTTTTTAGTTCTTTGTATATTCTGCATATTAGCCCTCTGTCTGAGTTGTACCAGGCAAAGATTTTCTCCCATTCTGTAGGATCTCTCTTGACACTCTTGATTAATTCTTTAGCTATGCAAAAAAGCTTTTTAGTTTAATTGCATCCCATTCATTTATTCTTGACTTTACTGCTTGAGAAATGGGAGTTTTGTTAAGGAAAGCAGCACCGAGCCATATGTCCTGTAGTGTTGATCCTACTTCTTTTTCAAGTAAATTTAAAGTTGTTGGTTTTATATCCAGATCTTTGAACCATTTTGGCTTAATTTTGTGCAGGGTGAAAGGTAAGGATCCAATTTCAGTTGTCTATATATGGCTGTCCAATTCGTCCAACACCATTTGTTGAACAGGCTATCTTTCTTTCACACTATGCTTTTGCCCCCTTTATCAAATATCAGATAGTTAAAGGTATGGAGGTTCATCTTAGAATCCTCTATTCTATTCCATTGGTCTTCAATTCTGTTTTGATACCAATACCATGCTGTTTTTGTTACTTTGGCCCTGTAGTATAATTTCAGATCAGGAATAGAGATAACACCTGCTACCTCCTTCTTGCTTAATAATGTTTTGGCTAATCTGGGTCTTCTGTTATTCCATACTAACTTGAGAATTGCTTTTTCTATAACTGTGAAAAATAACATTGGTGTCTTGTTGGGGTTGCATTAAATCTATATAGGGCTTCCGGTAGAACAGCCATTTTGATTATATTAATTTTGCCTAACTGTGAACATGGAATGTTTTCCATCTACTCAGGTCTTCTGAAATTTCTTTTTTTAGTGTTTGACAGTTTTTGTTGTAGAGGTCCTTATATCCTTTGTAAGATTGATGGCCAAGTATTTTTTTTTTTTTTTGGAGGAGATGGTGTATGGGATAGATTTCCTGATTTCTTCTTCCTCAGATTTGTTGCTGGAGTAAAGCCCATAAATATATGAGAAAATGCTCTACATCAATAGCAATAAGAGAAATGCAAATAGAAACTTCACTGAGATTTCACCTCACTCCTGTTAGAGCAGCAAAAATGAGGAATATGAACAATGACAGATTCTGGAGGGGCTGGGAAAAGAGGAACACTGTCATATTGCTGGTGGGACTGCAAACTGGTACAGCCACTCTGGAAAGCAGTATGGAGACTCCTCAAAAAATTAGGGCTGGAACCACCTTATGATCCAGCTATCCCACTCTTGGGTAGTTTCCCAAAAGAGTTGGAATCTGCATATTATAGAGATATGGCTTCATCAGTGTTTATAGCAGCTCAATTTACTATAGCTAAACTTTGGAACCAACCCAGATGCCCCTCACTCAACAAGTGGATTCAAAAACTTTGGTACATATGTACAATGGAATACTACTTGGCTATTAGAGAAGACAATATTATGGCTTTTACAGCCAAATGGATGGAGATGGAAAATATTATGCTAAGTGAAGTATCCCAATCTCAGAGACTCAAGGGCTGAATATTTTCTCTCATTTGTGGAAGCCAGAATACAACTGGAAACATTAAATAGATGGCTAAGCTAATAATAACCTCAACATGTATGAATTTTTACACAAATAAGGGGAACCTTGTCTAGGATACCTGGAGACATAGGGAACGGGGCAGGCAGGGGGGAGGAAATAGGAAGGATATCAAGGAGACTGGAGGGAGTGATTATGGGGGACTCAACTCAGAGGGAAACCTCTGACCTCCACAAGAAATCCATTTAATACAGGGGTGTTAATTGAGGGAAACATAGAACTGTGGGGAACTCAAGGGGGGAAACCATGGAATGGCATCAGCCTTGGCTAACTATGTGAATATACATTTGTTCTTGATTGTTTGATAATGATTCCCCCTTAATTGTAAGTCCATATTCAATAAATTAAAAATATTAAATATTTTTAACCACTTGGAAGAATCTTTCAAATAATATGCACATTATATTCCCTTCAACATAGAAAGTACATTTTAAAATATGTTAATAAAGAGCTAGAGGGATGTCTCAGCAGTTGAACACTTGCCTGACATGCAAGCAGATCTGGTTTTGAACCCCAGCAGCACTTACACAACTAAGTGTCAGAGAAACAAAAAGACAAAAGAAAAAATAAATAAAATTGATTCTCTCTCTCCTCCTCCTCCTCTGCCTCCTCTTCTTTCTCTCTCCACCCTCCCTGAAAAAAAAGAAAGAAAATATTTTAATTATTTAAAAATTGTTAGGAGTTCAGTTTCAATGTTCCTCAGATCACTAACAGGATTTATTTTCTTTCTTAATCATACTAACTTGCACTTTTGAAAAGATAAGCCCTGTAGAGTTAGCCAACCTATTTAGTATTCAAATATTTCCTTTCTTTATATCATATCCATATTGTTATATTATTCTACTTTATATAATACCCATTTATATATAATCCATGCTTACTTACTTATTTTTCTGAAATAATTTTTTTCTTTTAGGATTATTCTACATTTTTAATATTTTTGTTCTCAATTATTTTTAATATACAAATAAAAACTATCAATATCTATGGTGTACTACATAATGTTTTGAAATACCTTTACATTGCAGACGGCTTAATCAAATTCATCAACATGTATAATCACACATACTTATGGTATTTTTGTGTTAAAACACTTAACACCTACTCTGCTGGCAATTTACAAGTCACCATTTTGTACCATAGGATAGATCATTGAGCTTTCTTCTCCTGTAGAAAGGATATCATATACAAAATCCACATATAAGAATCAGTCACTTTTGGGGCTGGAGCAGTGGCTCAGTGGTACAGCAGTGGCCTGGCATGAGCAAGAGCCTGGGTTCTATCTCCAGGCCCCATACAGAAATAAATAAAGGAAAAACAAAAACCACATGAAAAAAATAGCTCTTACCTCAAAAAAAGAACAAAAGTAACATTTCTGTACACAGTGAGATATCTGAAATAGAAAACAAGAAAACAATCCCATTTATTATTGCTGACCTATTTCTCCATTTGCATTCTGGAGAGTAGTGGATTAAGTAATATGCGTATAATGTACTGACTTCTTG
The DNA here is from genome assembly GCA_004027875.1 of Aplodontia rufa. Taxonomy (NCBI): domain Eukaryota; kingdom Metazoa; phylum Chordata; class Mammalia; order Rodentia; family Aplodontiidae; genus Aplodontia; species Aplodontia rufa. Next base: position 4,780 of record PVKS010013648.1, read on the forward strand.
TCTACAGCAGACACTTAGGAAATCCTAGTTAAATTTCCACAGATATGATGCTTCCTCTAGTGCCTTTTACATAATGGGAAACTCAAGTTCAGAACTCTCCTAAGTCTCCCTCAAATTAATAGAGCACCTGTTTGTCTAACTTGACTTGTATTATTTTAGTTGTCACACAATTGATTTCCAAGCAGAGGTTGAAGCACTCTCAACTCTTTCCTTCCTCATCTCATTATGCCATATAATGATGCAAAGGAAGCTTCTTTATTGTCTTTTCACCATGTCAGCTGTGAACTCTAAGAAATGCTAGCTATAGACTAAACAAAACACACATCAGGGATGATTTGTAAATAATGGAAGTCATCATTGTAATTAAAGACTGGCTCAGGCACCCAAGGCACTGAATTTAACTTTCACAAATAAGTGAGGGACTCTGCTAATATTTAACTTTAATTTTCTGGCAAGCAGAATGTTGGAAATTGCTTTAAAAACTTTGTTGGAGAAGAATGAATATTGAACTTCTTTATCTCAAGGAAAAAATGATAAAACACTTGAGAAAAGGGACAAAAATACTATATGAGATGAGGAAGGATTTTTTGTATGAATTCTGGGGAGCTGGAATGTGGCTCAGTGGTTGCTGGCTTGTCTGGTATGCATGAGCTTGTGAGTTTGAACCCAGCACCACATACTCTGAGCAATGAAAGTCACATGGAAACTAAATAAAATTGATTCCCTCTTTCTCTTTCTCTCTCTCTCACTGTCCCTTTCTCTCTTAAATAAAAAATAATAATCCTGGGGCTGGAGTGGCTGAGTTCTTTTTATGTGAAATTGTTAGATGTGGTGAATACAGTTGAGAAAATGGAGGCTCAGAGATATTTGACAAATTTATCAATGTCACAGAACTAAATACATGAGGAATAATAAGTAGTATCTAGGTAAGTCCGAATTTTAAGTTCATTATTTTCCTCACGCACTTCTTTGCCTTAAGGAAAAATATTTGACCTGATTTTCTATTAGTTCATGATCTTATTAAGACCCAAGTGCTTACATCACGATCTCAGGAATTTATTAAGCACCACTTATAAAAACACTGCAGACCCTGCATTCAGTGTCCAATCAACAAATGTGCCAATCACAAAAATTTCTTGTGAGTCTTATGGGAAAAAAATAAAACAAAACTGATCAAGTTAGAGTAGGTGGGGCAGTGTGTACGTTTAGATGATCTCCTGAAAGGTACCTGAAGGACACTTTGCCTGGCCTAAGATAAAATGATCATATAAGGACCCTGACTCTGTTGCACATTTGGCTCATGCAAAAAAATCTCCTTAACCAAAATTCCAAGACTATTTTCTACCTAACTTGACTGTGTTCCTCTGAGGACAAATGTGTAAAGTTGCTTCTCTTAATAGTTATGGTCTTTTGCTTTGGACTTTTCATTTGCACATAAGTTTTTGAGACCTTCTACTGAAAGCAATATTCCTGAAAACAATCTATGTTATATCACATACTAAATACAAATGGAATTTTTGGTTCTTCAAGGTAGAAGGCCTGAAGCTTACCTAAAGTGAATGTGATATATTTCTGTATAAATTCACTTTTTGTTTCACAGGTGAAAGATCTATCACCTAATCCTCCACTTTACAAGGATTCAAAAAGTTCTGATACAATATGTCCATAAAAGCTTCATCAAAACTGCAGGCCCAAAAATTTATCAGCATGCTTTTTAGTAGATTATATTCAGATACTTTTCTTCCCCTAGAGAAATGCTTTTTGTTATTTAGTTTTGATCCAAATTCTATTTCCCCACCAAGGGTAAACTGCCCTGTAAAGATCCCTCACAAATAGAAATAGGAAAGTGGAAAGGGTAATGGTTTTTTTAAGTACAAATCTTATAATTTAAAGTGATTGTTCTCCTTGAAAAGAAAAATATAATATGGAAATCACTGGTTTATTACATTGATCCATTTTAAACAGCAAGGAGACACGTACAAATATATTCTTATCATATTTTGATCCAGATGATTTTCAGGCTCAGGAATACACTTCTCTTTCTTCTCTTTTAAATTAAATTGTGTGACTCTATATGTCCATTTTTTTTTTTGTACTGAGAATAGAAGTCTGGGGTAATTTACCATTGAGTTATATCCCTGGTCATTTTTATTTTATTTTTTGGTTTTGAGACAGGGCCTCATTAAGCTGATTAGGGCCTCACTAAGTTTCTGAGACTGGCTTTGAAATTGGGATCCTCCTGCCTCAGCCTCCTGAGCTGCTGGCATTACAGGCGTAGGTCACCATACTCAGCTGTATGTCTACTTTTAATGTACAGGCAAACTTGCTTGTGTTAAGTGTTACTTAATACAATTATAGAACTCTTCACAGTCTATTGGAGACATACTTTCATTGTTAGGTTTTTGGCATAGAACTCTGCTTTGCATGATAGCATGCCCAATATTTTGCATTAGAATACATTAATTTATCTCAAACTATCACTTTACACAAAATCAGTTTTCCTCTCAGGTGCAGGTGTGTAGGAACTGGTGATTAACATGATCCATGGATAATCCAAGCTGTTTCAATTAGTGCAGTGTTTGGAACATTTGGAAATAGTTGATTTGCAGCTGCTACCAAGTGTCTGGCTGTTTTGGGGATTGTTTTAAATATTAGTAACCATGATAAAGTTTGCAACTGTCTACAGGATGCAAATATAAGCCCATTCCATCAAAACCATCACAGCGATGTTCACTTTATTTCTCCTGGAATAGAAACATTGTCAGCTTTAGATAAATTTTAATAGGAATTAATGGTTTCTTAAATAAATTGTGGTTGACAAGCAACACTTTCTGAATCAAGTATTCTCAGATTGGTGTTTGTAACTGGAAGCAATGTCTGTATATATTTATGCCAATTATGCATTAACTTTCTCATAGTTTATTTAAAGTCAGCTTTATGTCAAGTTGAGGGATTTTGAAAAACTCAGTTCAATCTAGTACAGGCAAGACACTATACTCGGCATTTGACACCTTTTCAATCAAATTCTTCAGTATCACTGTGAAACAGAAACTATTGTTCTTATTTTGCATTTGAGAAACTGAAAAACTGCAAAGCCTCAAGTGTCGCTGCAGGACACATGGATGTGGTGAGCAGTGGAAAGAATATTTCAGAGGTAGATAATATTTATTGTTTATCTGTTATATGCCAGATGCTTCATAAGGAGTCGATCACTTAATCTATCCAAACCTGCATGGAGAGATATGCTTTTAATTAAATGGAATTTACCTTCATTCTTCTTTATAAATAGAAAATTCATCAGATAATTATCGTTGTAGGATATTATGTTGTGATGTGATAATCTGGCAGCATGTTGTGTTTCTGGGAGGGAAAGAATGCACTTAGTTTTTCCAGAGATAGCTTTTGAATTATTAACATTGATGGCTTTTATAGCTGATTGCAGCTTAGCATTTGAAAACTTCTTATGTTTGGAGTTGTGAGTCATAAACAGACATTTTGGACGTTTCCACTAGGCACAGAAGGGTGCTTCTAGTAAATCAGATGGAACTGTGTCGGCACGCACCCTAAGTTCTCCAACTGTAGTAACAGGAAAAATGTCAAGGAAGTTAGATATAAAGTCAACCATGTACTAGTTAGTGCTGAAGTCTCTGATAAAAATATTCTCAACAGTCAGAGACTAAATACATGGGACTTTTGTTGTTGTTTTGTTTTATTTTTATCTTCTTTATCAGTATTTCAAATATTAGGTCATTAGCTAAGAAAATAAATGATTTTGTTTATCCACAGGCAGCCCCTTCCCCTTGGATGGGCTTGGATGTGGCCTCAACTGGAGTCCCAGTTGCAGATACCACTTTGAACTTGAATTATAGTCCCACTGTTGTAAAGGCAGAGCTTTATTCACTTAGCAATCGAACTTAGCTCTATTCATTTAAGTTTCTTAAGCATGGTGAAGATTTTATTTTCCTGCTGCTGTTTCCTTTCCCCAATACCAACTGCATTTTACTGTACAAACTTCCATATGTACAACTGTACCTACCAGTCTGCAAACATCTCCATTTAGACTTGATATTTTCATGATTGAAAGTAATTTACAATTAAATCTCATTTGATGTGATAGCCAAAGAATATTCTTAGGTTCTTCCAAATTGAAAATTAAGTCCACTATTTGGAAAGAAGTTTGCTAGATTAATGTGTTGATTCTCAAACAAGCACTTTATTGGTAACATGTACGAAGTATAGTGATATATACTTTGTATAAATTGTCTTATATACCTGCAAAAATTATTTATATTCTTCTTTAAAATGGATGGCACTTTTTTTGTGTGTGGAAACTAAGTTGGTTAAAGAGTCATTGTACCTGGGGGTAATAGTGAACCTTGGACTTGAATATATTCCAAGTTATTCTAAAATCACATCTTTAAGTCAACACAACAAGCTGAAAAGAGGGTATACCCATGAAAAGCACATAAAAATGAAATAATGGGAAAACATTATTTCTCCAGAGCTTCAATGTTCCCCTTTAGAGTAGGTGCCAAAGCAAGACTCCAAAAGAGAGACTAACAATTTCATCCAGTCACAAGGCTCTGTTACTGTCTTTGTAATTACTTCAGGTAATTCGGGGGTATATTGTAATGATGCCAACTTCACATCTAGAGATATTGAATTATCTGACAGATCATGTTTTCAATTGTGTAGATATCTATTGTTCATTCCTCTAGATCAGCTTGCTAACCTTCTTAATTTTTCCTGGTGCCTCACAGGCCTGTCCTTTACGGATTGAGTCAAGAAGCCCTCCTTCCCTGCCACAGTCCCATTGGGTCTACCAAGTGAAGTTACTAGCTGGAGTTTAGAGTGTGGGAGGAGATGGGCATTGAGTACTTATACTGTGGATGCCCTCCATGCTGGATTTAGATGGGGGAGCATGTATACCATCCTTTGTCAAAGGTCAAATCCCTGTTTGAGTTCTGTCTCCCATGGTTATAGCTCTTCTCAGGTTCTCATGGTTTATTTTGATTATTCCTCAGACTTAGAAATGACAGTGCCTGCTTATTATTTCTGAACACAGGATGATTTTCCATATTTTGTTCATTTCTTTTTTTCTCTCTCTTTTTTTAAGAGAGAGAACTAAAAGAAGGGAATTAATTTTATTAATTTTTTCATCTGGTCTTTGTTTCTCAGAAACAGTTGTGTATGTGGTGTTAGGGTTTGAACCCAGGTCTTTGCACATGCCCCACAAGCTCTTCAACCACTGAGCCACTGCTTCTGTGCTCATTTTGTTCATTTCTTTACCCCTAATCATATATTCACTAATAGTCCCCTTATTAACCTCTTTCTATAGTTTGGATCTATGTCCCCCAAAAGTCTACATGTTAAAGACTTGATCCTCAGGGTGATGGCTTTTGAGAGGTAGTGGAACCTTAGGAAAGTGGGACCATGTGTAAGATCATGTACAATCATTGCAGGTGTGCCCTCCAAGGGGATCGAGGATTGCCACCATCCCTAGTGCTGTAATAACCACACTGTGCTTCCTGGCTCATGATGTGAGTGGTTTGCTCCACCATGGGCTCCTGCTACCATGTGCTACCTTTGTCAGAGGCCCAAAACAATAAGAACACCCAATACTGGAACCTCCAGAAATGTGAACCAACATAAACATTTTCTGGCCATAAGTTAATTGACTCTGCTATTTCATTGCACTAATGTTATACTGACTAACACAACTCTTCAAGTTTACATTTTTTTTAAAGAGAGAAGGACAGTGAGAGAGAGACAGACAGAGAGAGAGAGAGAGAGAATCAATTTTTATTGAGTTTTTCACATGGCTTTCAATGCTCTGACACTTAGCTGTGTATGTGGTGCTGAGGTTTGAACCCATGTACTTGCACATGCCAGGCAAGCTCCGTAACCACTGAGCCACCACTCCAGCCCCTTGAGTTTACATTTTGACTGTATCCTTTTTCTTTTGAGACCCTGATTCAGTTAGTATAGAAGACCTTAGAGGCAGTTGAGAAAACTCTGAGTCTGTGTCACATTTCTTTAAAAACAAAGAGGGTAGATGAGATGATGAGCACCAGTGGAATGCCTCTGCAAAAATATTCAATATAGCATTAGCATTTCCCTCTAATCAGAAATGCTAAAGATGTACACAAGACTGTCACTCAATTAACAGGAGAAAATTTTTGAAAACCTAATTAAAATTAAATAGGCCTTTCCCACATATAAATATTTGTAACCTTAACAAAGTCTAGTTTCACTTGTGTTCTAATCTTGGCACAGCATGTTAGTTCATTAAAAAAAAAAGAGTTCAAAAAGTAGTAACAGAAATATTCTAAATACTACTTGCATCATTTAAAGACAATTAAAGAGATATGATTCATATTTTAAAGCAACACTTTAACATATGCTCTACTATTTGCAATTATTCTCTTTCAGCTCAGCAATGTCCCAGCCACTTACGTGCATAAAACAGCTATTCACCATCAAACAGTTTCTTTGAATTTACACCCATTACAGGCCTTATCTTTTTCCACATCTTGTAATTTTCCTGCTTCTTTATTCTTGACTCTTTTCTATTATTTGTCTGTGTTAAAAATATCACTCCAAAGTCATGCTCAAAAGCAGAGCTCATGTAAATGGATAGAGGAAATAGAAAGAAGAATGAATAATACCTTTGTCCTTTATTTTCCTAGTGGGGAGCGTATATGTTGAACCAATTTTCAATTTTCTGTACAAGTTTCAAGAGATTAAAAAAGACAGTGAAGTTAATTGATGAATATTCTAGACAATGAGGAAGTCATGAATTTCAAGTACAAAAATAAAAGTGGAAAATGTATAGCAAAATTAAAAATAAACAGTGTAGAAAGAAAAATATATATTCACAAAGTCCATATGTATGTACTGATAACACTGGTAAATCTGGATTATAAATAATAAACTGCATTATATACCTATGAATATATTTTGAATGCATATGTATAATTTTTGCTTTGACATATTTACCATCTTATATACTCCAAAAATTATATTTAACCAGTTATTTGAAAATATTACCTTTGAGCTGGGCACAGTGACACACACCTGTAATCCCAGTGACTCAGGAAGATGAGATATGGCAATTACAAGTTCATAGGCAGGCTTAGCAATTCAGTGAGGCCCTAAGCAACTTAGTGTCTAAAAATTAAAATGTATTAAAAAAATTCCCTTATTAACTTTATACTTATTTGTCAATTTACTTCTTCAGAATTTGTTATTTCAATTTTGCATACTATATCTGCTTTCAAAATCAAATATAAGTGTTCGTATATATTAACACTTCTCCGATAGGTAACTAGACAAAGATAACATTCTGAGTCATACGTTAGAAATTTTTAGCCTTCTTATTTGTATTGCTAAAGGGATTTCTAAAGAAGTGCAATGAATTCATACTTCTTCCCCCAAAATGTGTCTGAAGTTCTTTCTCCACGTAATCCTCAGAAATTTATTTGGTGCTGGTTAAATAGGTATAAAAAAGCATATTATTTTCATGTACACTGTTATGGAAGTTTATAATACATTTCATGTTTATTGGCCATGACTTTTATTCATTTAGAAACTAGTATTAATATCCTCTATCTTGCATTTGGAAAAATATTCAATTTCATAGTTCTTCAACATGGAATGTTTTTTTCTTATTCATTACTTTTACATTTTGCTGTCTTTTTGATTTCCTGTTAATATCACATTTTTAAAGCATTTTACCCGTTCATCCAAATATGGGGTTCGTTACAAATTTGGTTAGTACTGTTGCCAGTTTTTCACTAATGTCTGCATTTCCCCCTCTGCATTGGCTTTCTCCGTTATAATTTCCATCTACTACTTCCATTTGGGTTTTCTGTACTGTCAAATGTCTTGTCTAGTGTAACTTCTCAGGCATGTAAATCTTCTTTATTAGGGGCTAATTACTAATTTCACTTAGGTTTAAGTAAGAGAGTATTGTGTTTTATGATTTGTAACTAAATATAAACTAAATTTACATATATTATTAACAAAATAATAGAACAATGTCCATAATTATTAATTATATAATGAAATATAGTGAGATGTAATGATAGCATGATTACTGAAGTATAGTAAAGACTATTTGGTTTTTATTCCAGAAGGATGCTCTAATATAATTCTCCTGGGTATATTTTGAACCTAACCAGAATGTGTTGGCTCATTAATCTAGAAATCATTCTAGTAACTGAAAGGAAGACAATGAGTGTGGAAAAGGGATTCAATAACAGCTCTAGATTTTTTTACACTGAAAATTTATTATTTTATTTCTTTCACTCACCATCTATTGGTCATGACTTTCAAATCTGTTGTCTTCTGGACTCACTATAATAGTTGTTGGTGTCCTGTTCCAAAATCAGCCCAAACTGAGAAGGGCTTTCCTTCTTTTATTATATGGTATTTGTCACATAGTATTCTCCAAATCCTATCCCATCTAATCAAAAACAAAAATACTAACATAATGAACACCTTTTATATTCCAGAAACTATTTAATTGTAGTGGAAACAGTTTTGAATCTACCATTATTGACCTTACATCCTAGTAGGTATAAATAAAAGACCAGATTTCTCTATTCCATTGTTATTTATCAGATGATATGAAAAGCAATATCCAGATATTCTCCACACTTCTGAGCTTGTGCTTGAAGGTAAAAATATTTTATGTATCCAAATCAGAGATTGCATTGCTGATGGGTAAGTAGGTTGCTGTTGTGACCCTCAGAAATTTTCCTCAAATGACTACTACAAAATAAGAGAAAGACAGTTTTGAACTCTGCATTAATTTTCCAAAGGAAAAATAACAGGCCCATGCTTCAGCCATGTCAACTTCATTTTACTTTCTTTGAGATAGAAAAAAATATATACAATCCTGAAAAAGATAACAGAGTTGTAAGACTTATGCTTCCAAGTTTCAAAACTTAACACAGCACAACATTCAACAAGAAAGTGTGTCACTGGGATAAGGACAGAGCTAGAGATGAAGATACTGAAAATGAGTTTTCAGACAAAACACAGTATCTATTGATTTTCAAAAAGGGCGCCATGACTATTCAGTGGAGAAAGACAGTCTTTCCAACAAATGGTATGGTTATAACCAAACATGTATATGTGAAAAAGGAAAGTTTTATACTAGGTGCAAGAATGAATCAGGGTGGATAAAAGACCTAAATGTAAAGGCTGAGCTACAAATTCATAGTAGAAAACATAGATGTAAATCTGCATAACTTCTTATTTTATAATGAACTCAGAAAAGACAGAAAGTATAAGAAAAATATTTAATAGATATATTTAACCCAACAAAATTAACAATATTTATACTTGAAGGGATATACTCAAGATAACGAAAAGCCAAGAGAAGGAAATCACAGGAATTTGAATAGGAAAAGAGGAGTCAAGTTGTCTCTATTTGCTGATGACATGGTCCTGTACCTAGAAGACCCAATAAGTTCGACCAGAAGACTTCTAGAGCTTATAAATGATTTCCGCAAATTGGCTTAGCATTATTCCTCTGCCATGCCCTCCCTCACAACCATAGTCTGCTATATCTTTAGGCCACAACAATGCAGCTTGTTGACCATGGGCTGAAACTTTGAGGGGAAAAGTCCAAAATAAATATTTCCTCACAAAAAAAAAGAAGGAAATGAAAAGCCAACCTACAAAAACTGGAGGAAATATTTGCAAACAATATATGTGATAAAGTGTTTACATTAGAATACATGAGGAATATTTGCAACTGGATAATAAGAGAAACTCCAAACATGTACAAAGGATCTAATAAAATTGTTTGAAAGAAAATACACAAATGGCCAGGAAACATATAAAATGATGTTGAACATTATTGGCTACCAAGGAAATGCAAATGGAAACCATATTGAGACAGTATGATGACTAGAATAAAACAGTCACATAGTAAATTAACATGCTGTTGAGGATGAGGAAAATCCAGTTCCCTCATGCACTGCTATTAAAAACAAATAGCCACACAAAAGCTTACACATTAGCATTTAATGCCACACCAGGAAACAAAATTGCCTGGGAAAGGATCAAGAGTCTGATTAAGAATCTACAGCAACATATTAGGGAAAGAAAGGAAAATGGAAAACCACTGTACCCCGCCTCTCCTCATGTACTTGTTGTTACACTCTCCTTGGACCAGAGTTGCCAATCCACATCCCTACACAGCACAAAACCCAGAATCTAAGGAGCTCTAAGTGTGATTGTCCTCTGGGAGCCGATCAGGAGGTGAGTGCCCACAGCTGGAACCTGGGCCCCTCCTTGTCTGGGGACCCCTTCCCTCCCAACCGGGGAAAACGAGTCAACCACACGCAGCTTATGGCAGCCCAGAATCCGTTTATTATCAAGGCACACAGGGTTTTTATAAGGAGGGGAGAAGCCAAGGAATCAATAATCCTTCTAAGGGAGTTGCCAGGGGTTATGTAGATTTCGAGTACAGACAAACAACTAGGTAACAGCACATTCCAACCCACTCTAACTCTTTGCATAAGAATTAGGAAGCCTAGCAAAGCAGGACCTAGCAGCCCTTCCTGAAGGAACTTGTGGAAATAGTAATAAGATCGCTCTAGGGCAGCTGTTGAAATGGAGTGAAGGGCAGACCTAACAATTCAGACACTATATCTAGAGTCTTTCTGTTCACACCCATGCCCCAGAACTTCCTCTGCAACTGTTCCACATGCTCCCTGTCTCAAACACTAGAGCCGCTGTCATTGCTGGCTGACCAATGCTCTGATCCCAGAACCACTGTCATTCCACAAGCGACTGTACAGAAGTCCCCAGATCCATTGGTGCTCCAAGGTCCTCATGAGGCTTCAAGCACATTTAACCCAGAGGACATCACTTAGGCATAACACAATAAAATTTTCAAGAATTAAAAACCAAACTAAGATAGTTTTGAAAACTGTAAGAGAAAAGAGTCAACTCATACCAGGAAACCTCTATGAATTTCCCAACAGATATTCAGCAGAAACTCTGCAGGTCAGGAGAGAGAGAATGGAGTGGTACATTCAAAGTACTGAAGAAGCAAAAAATAAATCTGACAATCAAGAATATTTTACCCACAAAATTCTCCTTTAGAAATGAAGAAGAGAGGCAGTGGAATGGTGGCTCTCTGGTTGGAGTGCTTTCCTACACCCAGAATGTAACCCCAGCACCACATACACAACTGTCAAAGAAACAAAGGCCAGGTGAAAAAATTAATAAAATTAATTCTCTTTTTCTCTCTTACTCTCTCTCTCTCTCCAGAAGGAAAGAAAGAAAGAAAGAAAGAGAGAGAGAGAAAAAGAAAGAAAGAAAGAGAGAAAGAAAGAAAGGAAGGAAGGGTCAAAGTCTTTCCCATACAAACAAAACATGAGGGAGCGTATCACTACTAGCTCTACCTGTCAAAAATTGCTCGATGGAATTCTTAAAGCTAGCCTAAATCCTTCACTACCCCATTTCATTCAGATTACTATTATCAGCTACATGTGGGAACCAGATATAAAAATGCAGGCATTAGTCATAGGGAATTATTTTGGGGGAGTGATTTGCATACAATGAAAAAGATGTTCAGGTTCATTCATTTACATTAACTGGTGACATTCTTTCAGCGTGAGAGTCAAGGTTATTCATTCAAAACTAAAAAAAAAAAATCACTATTTCCATGCCCAGAAAAAAAAGTTAAGTATAATATTTTATCTCATCTCTCATAGAATTAAGTTTAAATAATTTGAGAGGAGAAAGGAAGGAAATACAGTAATCTTCAAAAAATTAGACAAGTGATAGTATAAAATATTTACATGTCAGTATAAGAAAATATAAGTATGTAATATTGCATTGAGATGGATGTAAAAAAAAATTCCAGAAAATTTTGCTTGACTGAAAAGACAAATTCAAATTTATATGAAGGTGTCACCGGAGAAGAGATGTCTATGGAGAAAGGTCTAAAGAGTTCCCCAAGGAGGGCCAGGGGGGCTCAAGTCAGGACAAGCCAGGAGTCCTTGGCATACATGATGGAAAAGAATTTCAGCACAAGCCAGATATGCATAGGCAGAGGTTTATTTAGAAAAGGTAGATACAGATTCAAGGGAGGATGTGGGCTGTCTCAAGGCAGAGAAAAAGCAGCCACTTGGGCTGGGAGTCCAATATTTATAGAAGGCTACAGCAGGGGCCGGACTGGAGGTGGATCCAGGATGGAGTTGCACAATTCCCCACCCTATTTCCTGTGCCTGCATATTTCCTCAGTTTACAAGGGTGTGGGTGAAGAACACAGGCTAAAAGCACAGGCCAAAGGTGATAGGCAAGTTGCTCAAGTTGTACAAGTGCATCTTCTGCAACTCAGTGACTTGAGGGATTTCCCCCCAAGATTCAGTATTTCTCTTTCTTTATCCTAAATCCCTGTCTCAAGGGGAAAATCTGTAGCATTAGAGAAAGCATGTATATTTGCACATGCTGAAGATAAGAGACATATAAAAATATGTTTTTTGAGGAGTAAGTGAAACATACCTTAAATGTTGCTTTAGACAGTTCCTTTCAATTGGAACCCTACCCAGACTGTATTGGATGAAGAGATATAGGAAAATTAATTCAAATGGCCCCAAGTTCAGGAGAAAGGAAAAGACTTTATTAAACATGTGAAATGTTAACAGGGTCATACAGAATATTAAATATGGAAGAATTTTTCAAGATCTCATTTCCAGCTGCTTCGTTTTTACAGTGAAAGAGGCTGAGACGCACTCATGCCATTTTAGGTTATACCTAAAATTAGTGACAGAAAAGTGGCACGAGCATTGATTTTCTTTATAGATGCAGGGACCTGCTCCTCTGGAGAGGAGATGACAGTGTGATATTATCTTTGCAGAGAATAATTCTAGTTTCCTCTATACTCATGTGAAGTATTATCTTCATTCACTCTTCCTGATACAACCTGCTGCCTTCCCTGAAGCTGTTGATTAATTACCAAGAACTATCAAACTCTGCAGTGACATCCCCTAGGCAAAGCCTGTCTACCTTCCTGAGATGCCAATCTGGGTAAAGGTCTGGGACACTCCATGTTTCTTGACATTCTTGGCCGTGGGACCTGTCTGCCTGGGGCTGTTTCAGTGGGAAGCGGGTTGACTTTAACAAAACAAGATGCTGCTTCCCTACCAGCAAGCCTGCTGTTGCTGTTGTTTCCAATCCTCCAAAGGCAGAATACTCCATATGCTCACCCACGATGGCCCCAGCACAGAATTAAATGCGTGAGCAAGTGAATGGGAGGAGCAGAGACCAGTGGAATTTAAGAAGAGGCTGGCATTAAGCCCAGTCGAGCAATGGGAAGAGGCAAATATTATATCAAAAAGGAACAGGATTTTGTGCTCAAAATTCTAGCATCCTAAGAACTGAGTTTCTGCTTTTTCTATGCCACAGGCAAGCCAAAAGTAGTCAGAAAACCACTACTTTGCAATCAAGTCTGAATATCACTTTATGATTCTCAAAAATTATAAAGATCTAAATTATAATAAATGTTTTATGATCCAGTGATGACAAGCATATGATATGTGTCCTGAATTATGAACATGTTCTGCTTTGTCCCCTGAAAATATTGTCATTTGAAATGTGCATGCATGATGAGTTTTAAAAATATCTATACCCTTTGTATAATAATTATAAAATATCATTAAAGATCTGAACACATCAGAAGAAAAGACAGCAAAGATCTATGAATAATGGAGTAGTTATGAAAATGTATCCCCCCATCATATCTGCTGTAAATGACACTGGCTTCTACTCTTCTGCATACTCAACCAAGTTTACACAAAGTTTAAACTTCATGTGGGCTGTTATAAGTCAATGACAGAGTTTGTCTGGTTACCAAGGGTTATCTGGTAAGATGAAGAATTCTTTGGTGGGTGATTTTAGCTTGAGTACTCCCTGTTGGTCTCTTGGAAGTTTCTTGGAGTAAGAAATTCCATTGTAAGAGTTTTGTTTGTTTGTTTTGTTTTTTTTATTAACATAAATATCCTACCATCTGTCTCAAGTTTAGCAGGAGCCAGGTCTATGTTTAATTCTGAAGACCTTCTCCTGTTCCATTCCCCAGTATCTCTTTCATGCATGTCTAACCCTGTCTTTTGGTCGTTTTTTCCTGTGAATCCAAACATGTAAGAATATTTAACCCATTAGTCATTATAAAAATGAAAATAACTAAATCATTCAATTGTATGATAAGATGTTTTGATCATTATATTAAACCCTGTTGATATCATAATTTTAACACATAAAATAATGTATTGGGTTTATGCAAAAATTAATGGAAAAAAGTCATTTTTATGGTGCTGATTCTTGCTACATTAGTCTACAAATCAAATAATGGACAAAGATGGTAGTATTTCACAATATACAGTTTTGGGAACAGCTGGGAAAACCCCATGTCCCTTCCATAATCTCTCAGATGAGAAAATTTTGCTGCTAAAACCTATTTATTCTCATAAAAAAGGTTCACATAGTACTTTGTATTTCTTCTTGAAATTTAGGCACTGAATCTTACTTTCTATTTTAAACTCTAAATTATTTAAGGATGAATAATTGACTTATTTATGGTCCCTATCTCTAGTGCCTAGAAGATTGCTGGCTATACAGTAGTGTGATATGGGATAAACTCTAAGAAATTAGCATGGATTACAGGTTCTTTTTCTATTTTTCCAAAATCCTCATAGTATTTCCTTGATGTTATGTGAGTCTACTGTGGACAACTCTAAGTTAAAATTGAGAAAAAAAATTTTAAAAAATACAAGTCAATTGAGCAAATGTGGACATTAAATCTCTGGAATCCAAAAAAATGCATTAATCCTATCTATTTAATAACATACTTTTTTGGAAAGCTATTTATTAGATACTAGCCTGGATATTTGAGTTCATGAACTAATTGAGCATGCATTTATTTATTAGAGCTATTGGTCTTTAAGGCAGACAAAAATGCAGGAATAAAAATATTCCAATTTATGCAGTTGAAATAGTAAAAAAAAATTGACATCTTTTATGGCTGTTGAGAAAGAAATGTATTTTGGATCATTGAAAAATATCTCAGTGAACATATATAGCCATATTATGTTACTAAAACTGTGTTGATTTCTTGACCATAGTTAGTTTTTTCATTCGTTGCCAGCATTGCATGATGCACACTGTAATGGCTTCATAAGTCACTTCTTTCTATTCCCAAAGTCTAGCAAATGACCCTAACCATTTATTGTTGACTATGAGAATTAATAGGTTTTTAAAACTTTTCACAAACCATATTCTCCCAAATTAATTTATTGAGTAAAAACTCACAATGGAAAGTTACCTCCTGGACTCATATTCTATATTTGTCCAAATGGGTGGGCTGTACTTCAGGGGTAGGAAACATAAGGAATCAACTCCTTCTTGTAGTCAGTCATGTCACTCAGCTGTTTTCCAGCATTTCAAAGATTCTCCATTGCCTTGAGTATAAACTTTAGGCCCTCCAGTATGGTGAACAAAACTCTCATTGTGGGGTGTGGGTGACGTTGGGGTTACTCTGAATTAGGATCAAATGCATCATGTATTGTTACTTTATAGGGTTTTATGATTGTACAACAACTCAACTTCTTAATTAAAAAATAAACAAATCTCATTAACCCAGCTTCTTCCTGTTTTTCCTTTCAGGTGCCCCCATTATTTCTGAACTCCATAACTGTCCCTTAGCTACAGATGCACTTGATTTATTATGAGGCCAACAACTTATGTTTCCCTCATCCCCTTTCTCTCCTCCCCTGCTTCCACTTTCTAACCTTACAACCTGCTGTCCTTTAATGGGGTCTCATTTTACTCCCCCTCATTTTCAGTATTGCTGAATTCATGGGTTATTCCAAAGGTAGCTTAGAAAATCTCCTCTAAAGAAAAGCTCCTTCTCCCCACAATTTCTCTTAGGTGGACTTTGTATTAGCACTCTATGCCTACCTTTATCTTCTCAATTGCCACATCACATTGATATTATTTTCCATCTCCTTCATAGGTCTGAGAGGTCTGGGAGTGCAGGAATCATCTCATTATTTTACTTCCAAGCTCTTTGTAGAGATACATACATATTTATTGAATAAATGCCAAACTAAACGAGGGCTCTTCAAATTTAACATAAAACCATAGATTATAAAGGAAAAGAAGTAAATATATTTATGACTAGCACTGCTTCTTAAAGAAAATAATTTGTTTAAGATATTACCTTTAGCACTACTAGGATCATAAAAAATGAAAATGTTTGCATGACTACTCCTGTTAATAATTTTTATATCAGCTATTTTACTGAAGTGCCAACATCTGCTCATAAAAGTTAAAATATCATAGAAGTATATTTTAATGTTATTCTAGATATATATTTATTTCTTATTTAATGCAAAATGTATATATATACATATACTTACATATATTTGTTTATATATATAAAACATCATAGAAGTATATTTAAAAATCAGCATATTATATAAATATTGATTGATTAGTTGACCCAAACCATATGTGTGTATATATATATACATGTATGGACACACACACACTTATATAGTTATTTATATATTTTCAGATACATTTTATATATAAAAATAACAGCTAAGATAGTAAGGAAATATGATGAACATCATTGAAAATATATATCTATATCTATATATTTTTAGCCCATTAAAAATTGCTTACGATTTTATAGTGCCTATTGCAAATTTCTAAAAAGGAGATTTGGTAAATATTGATAATGAAAAGAAACTTTTTTTCTTACTTTTTTTTTCTTACTTTTTCTTACTTTTTTTTTCTTACTTTTTCTTACTTTTTTTCTTACTTTTTTTTCAATAATCTAATCCAAATCACATATTAATTGATATGGATTAATATATTTTCTAGGATTAATATTCCTTGTCAAATGTCAGAAAACAATGCTTAAGTTTGCATTTCGTAATGTCAAAATTCACTTTAAGCCTTATATACTTATGACATTTTTAATATAAAACCACTTACTTTGCTAGGTGCAGAGAGGAAATTGTATATCGACCTAACAGCTCTATCCTTATTCTTATAACATCCACCCCCGATCTACTATCCAACATGTAGTAAGAATTGCTAAATATTTAGTTCTCCGTCTTAACATGTAATAAGAGTTAGTAAATATTTATTTCTAGAGGGTTACACAGTTTGAATTCCCAATCATGTCTGATTTGTGTTGTAAAATAGGAATTTAAAAGTACTAAAATAATTGAGGCACAACATTCTTAAGAAGTGTGCTACTCTAACTCATAGTTCTTATGTACTTGATGGTTAGCAAGGGTGAAGCCTGGGAGCCACAAGTGAGATGATATTCTTCTCCTGATACTGTTGGTACTGTAGAATAATCTCACAACCTCTGTTATTTAAATATATATATCAGAAAACACTCATGGTAACATCATGAAGTGTTTTTTGCCCATATCAGGATTATAAATGACAATCCATCAAAACAAGAATGTACTAATATGCTATGAAGCTAGTCATCATTCAATAAATACTGTTTCCATGTTGAATTTCAATGCCTATTCAATTGGGCTTCTTTCCTTTATATATTCATCATTTATACCATTTATATTATTGACTGAAACACAGTCTAATAAGCTTGAATTAAACTTCTCCCTTTTCCCCAATTCTTTGCAACTTTAATCCATTTAAAATTTTAATATCTAAAAATAAATTGAACAGAACTAACATGCTCTTATTAAAAAGATTTAATTAGAGGCTGGAGTGATGTCTCAGTGCATACAGTGTTTGCCTGGCATGCATGAGGATGCGGGTTCAAGCTCCAGCACCACATACACAATGAAGTGTCAAAGCAACAAAAGCCACATTAAAAAATAAATAAAATTGATTCTCTCTTTCTCTATCTCACTGTTGCTCTCTCTCTTTCAGAAAAAAAAGATGTAATTAATCCATCAATATGGTATTTATTTGTCCCAGTAACCATTAAGAAATAATAGATATTTCCTTTGGCTAATTCAGGATGAACACAGAATAAATGACATTTAGAAAGTAATTATCATCATTTCCACAGTTACTATCTTTTACCATACCATGAGCATTATGCCTCTTGATCTGCCCTCATAATATGTGAGATTCTTATTTTTTTAAGAGAGAGTGAGAGAGAGGTAATTTTCATTTTTTTCATCCGGTTTTTGTTTTTCCTCCACTTAGTTGTGTATGTGGTGCTGGGGATCAAACCCATGTCTTCACACATGCCAGGCAAGTACTCCACCACTAAACCTCCTCTCCAGCCCTGAAAGTCTTCTTTTCTAATGAATATATCTTACAACTCTCTCCCGGTGTCTCACTTTTATAGTTTGAATTGCGCATATTATAAATGCAAAGACATGCAAACTGGTTATAGAAAGCTGAATGTGACAACAGTGAAGGTTGTAAATCAATCTTATCACATTTTTATTTAAAACTAAGGTTTGCTTTTTATGAATGGGAATCAGATAATTTGGTCATCATGCTTATTATTTATTTTAAAATGAATACTATCACCATTATAAAAAGTCATTCATTTCTCAATTTCATAACTATTTTCACATGTTGCAGTCTTGTCCTTTTGAATAATTCACCAACCTTCTATTATCTTCTAATGATGCAACCTGTAATTTTCCATGTTATAGAAGTCATTCAATATTAACCAGTTTTGGCCAAAGTTCTTTCAATTGCCTTCTGTTCTCTTAATAATTTATATTTTAATTGAATTTTTGGTCATAGTTAAAAGAAAAACTGAACACTAACTATATTGCTCGACACAATCCTTTAATGCATAAGCAATTGAGGTAAAGGTGTACTCACCTAAATTCTATCCCAATTGCTGGATTGTTTTCCTATATTACACTCAAGTCAGAATTATATTCCTTCATTCACTCATTTTCTTCCTCGAACAAGTATATGTGGCTACTAAAATCAAATTGATGTTTTGTACACTGTAATGAGCAAATCAAATTAGCTGTTTATTCTCTTGGTGCTTATATTTGAAAGGAATAGAATGTATAATTACTATTTATAATATATGTTCTGAAAAAAATAAAGCACCAAGAGAAAACAAAAGGAGTGTGTTTTAAATTAAAATGTTCGGGTATAATATGTCCCAGATAATAACATGTGAGAGAAAACACCTTATGAAAGTACCTGAGAAAAAGTGTTGGGATTTCAAAGAGTGTGAAGGAGACAATCTCAGTGAAGGGGACTTCAAATTACCCCACCAGTCTATGTTTTAAAGAGGGGTGTTGAAAACTTTAAGAAGTAGGGCTTAGTGGGCAGTCTTGCAGTGAAAAAGACATGGAACCTCAGCCTTTTTCTTTTTTTTTCATCTCTTTCTTTTTGCTTCTTCAACATGAGATGAAGGGATTCCTCAGTCATGTATTCATGTTATTATTCACTGGGTTTCCACAAGCCCAAAGTCAAGGAGCTGATTGGTCATGCACTGAAACTTCCAAAACTATGAGCTAAAATAAACCTTTCCTCTTGGTATATTGATTCTCTTGGTTATTTGTTACAGTAGCAAAAAGCTAATGCATATAATTAACCAGTACAAAACAAAATCATGATTTGATATTATGTTGGTTTTTAAGTAAATATATTTCACTATTATGAATATTTCATACAAATTCAGAATATTTCTTTAAAGGAGTAATGATGGAACTTAGTCTCTTAAATACAAAGGATATTCAAGAGTAATTTATTTTCATGGCATCAGTACATCTTTTAAAACATTGTTTGAATACTAAAACCTGGAAATTATGATGAGATCACTGCTTTACAATAATTGTTAGGTAACGGGAAAGAGGTAGATGTTGACTTTATTATATAGATTTATTCATCAAAGAAATGGATGGAAATCAGGGATAATTTTTGAAATGCAATTGAATTGGGAAATACATATTCTAGTTTAAAATCTGACATATTTTATGACTTTTTTCTCTTTCAGTATCAGTTTACTTTGTTATTAATTTTTTTTAAAAAACATAAAATTGAGATCTAGTCAGCAGCATTCTCAGCATTCTCCATCATTTTACTAAATGGAAAAAGAAAGTTTTTAACTGCTGATTCTAAGGAAAAAAAATAGATAAATGTATATATATATATCCCAAAGCTAACATAATAGTGAATGGGGGAAAATTTGAAAGCATTTCCTTTAGAATCTGGAATAAGAAAAGAACATTCACTCTCACCACCCTACATGGTACTAGAAATTCTGACCAGAGCAAATAGGGAAGAAAAGGAAATAAAAGAGGTAGAAACAGGAGAAGAAGAAGTCAAATTATCACTGCTTGCACATGATATGATCCTATACTTAGAAGATCTAAAAGCTCCATCAAAAGACTGCTAGAGGGCTGGAGTGGTGGCTCAGCGGTTTCAGCACTTGCCTGGCAAGCACAAGGACCCAGGTTCAAATCCCAGCACTACGTACACAACTAAGTGTTGGGGAAACAAAGGCCATGTGAAAAACTAAATAAAGTTGTTTCTTTCTTTTTCTGTCTCTCTCACTGTCCCTCTCTCTTTAAAAAAAAAAAAAAAGACTGCTAGAGTTAATAAGCAAATTCAGCAAAGCAGCATGTTACAAAATCAACATAAAAAATCAATAGCTTTCCTATATACAAATAATGAATCTACTGAGAAAGAAATTGGGAAATCAATCCCACTCTCAAATTATCAAAAGAAACCCTGGGAATAAATTTTACCAAGAAAGTGAAAGACCTGTACAATAACAACTATAGAGTGTTTAAGAAAGAAATTGAAGACACAGACTATGTAATGGCAGTTCCACAATGACAGTTTCAAGTCAATAGCCAAATCTCTTCTGCCCAGGTATGGTTTAGCTCATGGTTCAGAAAATAGACTGAGAAGCCCTCAGAGGGCATTAATCACTTGGCACTGATTTTGTATCAGATGGAAAAGGAGGAAGCCGGGAAGAGTCCATTAAAAAAAAATTCCATTTACTTGCTCACCAGCAAGAAGACTCCATGTTTGAAAATAAAAAGCTTGCTTAGGTATGAAAATTGTCAAAACTAAAATGAAAGGAAATAAGTAACACGAGTTTTTGTTTGTGTATCTTACTGATAATTTTATTTATTTTTTAATCAGGAATTGAGTTGTGGTACACTCATAAATTCATATAAAATAATAATGACAAAAATCTGATCCTAATCCAGAGTCACCCCCATTGCCTACACTGAAGGGTCATGATTTTTCTATATCTCCCCCTAAAACAATTAGAATTGCATATATATGGATAGATAAATAGATAGATGTGAATTTTCCTGAAATAAATTATTTTATAAGTATTATTTGGCTTCTTGAGGGAGTAAAGAGTATGTACATTGTTAATTTTCTCACTAGATCCCTCCTTATCTTCCCTCCCTCACTCCTCTCCTCCACCTCCCCCTTCTTCCCTGCCTCCCCTACATATCTATGGTCCTCCTAGTTTAATTGTTGCTAAACCTTTGATGGATCTACTACAAGAGCTTAACTACCTTTAACCCAAACCTGGATATTGCTTTAGCCACCACAAATGAGGGAAAACATTTTTGACCCTCAAGTCTCTGGGTTTGGCTAATTTCACTCAACATGATTTCTTCACTGATAGCTTTTCTTTTTTTTTATTTTTTTAAGAGAGAATGACAGTGAGAGATAAAGAGAACCAATTTTTATTGAGCTTTTCACATGGCTTTCCTTGCTCTGACACTTGGTTGTGTACATGGGTGCTGGAGTTTGAACCCGTGTACCTGCACATGCTGAGCAAGCACCACTCCAGCCCCCACTGATAGATTTTTAAGCAAGTATTTTACGTGTGGTGGTACTTTCCTACTGAGAAGTTGAAATATTACTAGTATACTAAGGAACTCTAACCCTAGCATTTTTCTGTTTTTGTTCTAGAGTCAAATCCAGTGGTGTTATAGATCATATTGAGCGCCTATCTCACCCAAATTCAGATGTGGAAGCCCAAACATTCAGTGTACTGTACTTGAAGAGATTGTTTGTTAAGAAGTAATTAAGGGTAAAGAAGGTAAGGACCACACCAATATGACTGTGCTTCTTTAAAAGACGATGAAGAGACACTAGGAGTTAGAGGCACAGAGAAAAGACCAGAGTAGGGCAAAATAAGCAGGCAGCTGGGAGCTAGCCAAGGCCAGCAGCACAGGAGAAGCCAACGCTGACAGTGCTTGATCTTGGACTTGATCTTCTGACCTTGAGAAATAAATATGTGCTGTGTAAGTCACTGAGCTTGTGGTATTAATGGCAGGCTTTGTAAACTATCATAAGTTGACTAGTTTTAAAAATCAGGCAGATGTGAATTGGAAGCTCATGTACTTCATCTGCATATAGTATGTTCTTGGAAAATTTAACCCATTTATTCTTCTGTAAAATAGCTATAATGATATTAACTATGTCACATTTAGTTTCCAAAGAACATGAAATGTACGTAGCAAGTAAATGGTATGTAACAGGTACTGAAATTTTAGTCCCTCCCATTTGTAATAGCTTCTGGTTTGATCCTATTGACCTATATCTCTTTTAAAGTTTGATATATGGGTCAGACCCAGAGTTCCCTTACATGAATTTGACCATGAGCACAAAGGACACATCCTAACAGTTTACTTGATACATTGATATTATTTTGGGAAAACTGTTCCATCCTCTCAGTGAGGAAAAAAAGAGAATTGCTTTAGTAACAAGTTTGATGTCCCCAAACTTTGGCTGAGAACAGGCTTTGCAGGATTTATTGAAGTCATCTTGTCTTCCACATTCAGATGCTTGCTGTTCCTGACTGCAATCATTTGTTATCTACAGACTCCCACTCTAACTGTGGGGGACGAAAAGCAGTTTTATATCAATGCCCCACAGACAGCTTATTCACTTGCCCCCCAGAAATGGTTCATTACTTTTAAGAGGCAAGAACAGCTGAAAATGTGTAGGTTTCCACAGATGGTTTTTTTGAAGCTATAAACTGCTCCACCTGGACATAAAGCTACACACGAAAAAGAAAAAAAAAAGAAAAATTTTTGAAGTGTGGGACAAACAGTTATTTGAGTTACATTTGTGAATACATTAAGTTTATGCAGTTATATAACACATAGTGGGGTGAGTGTGTATAGATATATAAATAAAATGGTATATATGACATATACATAGTGCTGTAATGTTATATATAATATATATACCATTATATCTGTATCTAGCATGCTTAAACAGACTGTATACTGATTATTATAATACACATTTATGTATAAAAACAATATACCCTTAAGTTATATACATATACCATTATATTTTTATATAAATTGTTTAAACTTAATGCATTTATATAACTTTTTTAAAAGAGACAGGTACAGTGAGAGAGAGAGAGACAGAGACATAGAGAATCAATTTTTTTTTTAAGTTTTTCATGTGGCTTTAATTGCCCTGACACTTAATTGTGTACATGGGGCTGGGGTTTAAACTCGTTTACTCATGCTTGCCAGGCAAGTGCCATAACAGCCAAGCCACAGCTCCAGCCCCCATATAACATTTTAAAACTTAATGCATTTTATGTATATGTACAGAAAGAGATAATATATATCTAGATATCTACATATATTTAGATTATATATAATAGCATACCATCATACACATCTCTCTCTATGTATGATTGATATTGATACATAATTTTGGAGAGTTCAGACAAATTGGAAGCTATTGAAAAATGTTTTGAAAGATAAATTAATAAAAATTAATAAACATTAGCTTGATTTTCACTGTGAAGTAAGTATTTTATAAACTGTATATTCAATTTATATGCAAGTTTTTCTTCCTGGTAGATTGTCTTCTCTCAGATTTCATTTAATTTTCATAAAATATAATTAATGAATGATTTCAGTAACCAGAAAATACTTTCATAGACTTTGTCCCTTTTTCACGATATCTTGAATACATAGGTGGCAAAGTATTGTCTGCCAAATATTTATGTAAAAATAATCAATTTATTTTTCATGCTTATTGAAGACATGACATCAGTTTTAGCTCTTTATTAATAAGGGAAAATCAGTCTCACCATACTGAACTAATACTTTTTTTAAATTTTATTTATTGAACAAATAGCATGTAGTTAGATACAGCAGTGAAGTTTGAAAACATGGAATCTCCCCCCATGATTGCATAAATTGCACACCCTACTGAAAAATGGAACAAGAAAGTCATTACAAAAACCAAGGTTAGTCTGAGAGTCTAGCACCACCAAGAACAGCCTAAGGAACACATTAGGGATAAAAGCCTTCAAGCTGGACCTGGTGGCACATGCCTGTGAACCCAGTGGCTCAGGAGGCTTAGGCAGAAGGATTGCAAGTTCAAACCCAGCCTCAGTAACTTAGTGAGACCCTATCTCAAAATAAAAAAATAATAAATGGGCCAGGGATATGACTCAGTGGAAATATGCCTCTGGGTTCAATTCCTGGTATCAAAAGAAAAAGAAAAGAAAGAAATACAGAAAAGAAAAATGGCATTGAATGAGAGCTAAGTAAACCTGAGTTAAGTACAGATGCTCATAGTGCTCATTCTAATATTTTAGTAACAAGGCAATTTGAGCAAAGAGAACTCTCTGTATTATACTTGAAACTTTCCTGAAGATTGAAAACTATTAATAAAAAGTTTGTCACTAAAATGCAGTTGCAAGGATTAATGAAAGAACAGTATGGTTACAATAACATTGGTTTTAATTTCCTTACCTTCCCCAGCAAGTACACAAAGCAACTAAAAGAAACATCATCATCATCATCATCATCATCATAGAAAGCTTCTTAAAATTAGGGGGAACACATTCTTGTAAAATGTGTACAGGGACAGGTAATGCAGAATTACCAAGAGTAACAAGACCTGTGTGGGTAAGACTGCTATGCTGTGTAGGAGCAAGCTGAGAGATTACAAAGCAAACATACCTGGAACAGAAGCAAAGTTAACAAATACCCATTAGCCAAAGAAGGGCTCCCTACTGGAGCAGATGCCCCTGGTGAACTGTGAGTACAGCATGACTGAGAGTAAGTGTCCTACGTTCCAGTACTTGGGCAAGTTTAAAGGGCTCTTGGATTCTCACATTGTTACATAAGATATCAAGATGTGATTGTATTGTAGGAAGCTCTAATTGTCTGAAATGGCTTGAATTCTCAGAGTTGTATGAAATAGTCATCAAAATCATAGGCTTAAAATGAGTGAAAATGTACTAGAAATAGAACAAAAATTAATTAAGTTACCAACTTCAGGGTAGGGGGAGGAAAAAGATAGTTCAAATAATAGGATGGACAAGGACCAAGAGAGGAAGATTAAAAAAAAATGTACTTGAGTGCTTTAGATAGAATGGCATTGTTGTTGTTTCAAGACAACTTTATCGACATAAAATTGTGTATATTTGTGGCACATACAGTATGATGATTAGATGCATGTACAGATATGAGATGATCAAAACAAAGTAGCATTTCCATCTTTCTTAAAAATTTATCATTTGCATTGGGAATTTCAAACTCCTCTCTTCCAGTTCCTTATGAAATATATAATAAATTATGCATTATTTTTAAATTCTTATGTGTAACTATGAAAGGATAGCCCTCCAACCATAATGCTAATAAATCTATTCTGCTCCATTCTCACCACTGTAAGAAAGGAAACTTCTTAAAAGAGGTAAATTATGTGACCTTCAATAGCTTTATTT
Source organism: Aplodontia rufa (assembly GCA_004027875.1). Classification (NCBI taxonomy): domain Eukaryota; kingdom Metazoa; phylum Chordata; class Mammalia; order Rodentia; family Aplodontiidae; genus Aplodontia; species Aplodontia rufa. The sequence goes on from PVKS010013648.1 coordinate 30,527, forward strand.
AGGTATACTTGATCTGCCACAAATGGTATACATAAGTATGTATATATGTATACTGACTTGCAACAAACTTTAAGTTTATGTATACAACCATCACCACAAATAAGAAAATAAATAGGTCCAATATCACCACAAGTTCCCATTCCAAATTCATCCTTGTTACTCTTCCCCATTGTGACTGATGACTAATTTACATGTGTCACTTTGTTATTCTGTATTTTCTGGGACTCTACATGTGAGTGTAATCATACAGAATGTACAAGTATTTATTTTTCCTTTCCCAATATTATTATTCTAAGATTCATCCATATTCATATGTCAATAGTTGTTCTTTGTCGTTGCTATCAATGGATATTTAGGTTCTATCAGTTTGGGGCTATTGGAATGAGAATGAATCTGCTTCCATATCTTTCAGAAAAGGATCTTGGAGAGCTGAGGCTGGAACACTTACACTTACACTTAAATGTACACTTAAATCTTTTAAAAACTGACAAATTACTCCCCAAGGAGGTGTACCATTGTTATTTCCACTAGCAAAACATATGAATTATATTTATTCTAAATCCTTGGAAACTCTTGATAAGTTTAGAAATTTAAATTTAGCTGTATTAAAGGTATTTCAACTTGAATCTACATGTTTCTAAAAGTTAACAATATTGGACTTCTTTTCATGTGCCTATTTGTGATTTATATGTTCTTTAATAGCGCAAGTGTCCGATTTTTTGCATTTTTGTTGAGTTTTGAGAGTCTTTTACATGTTCTACATGCAATATCTTTATTTTTTTAATATTTTCTTTCAACTTGTGTATGATCTAGTGTTGAATATTAACATCTTTAAAAAGCAGATATTTTGAAGAGGCAACTTTTTTCTTTTACAAATTATGCTTTCATGTAATATTTTTAAAAGCTTCCCTGTTGAAGGAGATAGATATATTTAATCTCATTTCCACATCACAAAATGTATGCATCGTGTAGAAATATCACATTTGTACAATGTATGCCTTATATTCTAGTTAAATATAGCTTTAATTTAAATAAAAGAAAAAGTATTAGACTGGAAAAAATCAAAAGTAAAACACTTTCTTAAATTAAATCTCATGAATATTTCTTCTTTCCTTTCTTCTAAACATTTCATAGTTTTAGGCTTTACATTTAGGTCTATCATTAATTTGGAGTTAATTTTCTGTATGTAATGTGAGGTACCTAAGATTTTTCAGGGGTATATGTATGGGTAGCTGAGTTTTTCAGCAGCATAGTATTTTCATCAACCTTTACTGAAAATTAATACACCAAGTATATATGGGTTTGTATGTGAACCCTGGTAAGTGCCTTTGATCTCTCCACTATCTTGACAGTAATGGTTATTCTTCTTGATTACTGACATTGTAACGTGTCTTGAATTGAATGAATGCATGTATCATAAACTTGTCATTCTTATTCAAAGTCATGTTAGGCTCAGGTTCTTTGGGTCGCTATGTGGAGTTTAATTTTAAAAAATCAGCTTATAATTTTCTACAAAAATACTATCTAGGAATTTTGACTGAAATTATTTTGAATCTATAATTAATTTAGGGAAAACTAACATATCAATATTGAGTCTCCCAATATAGGGAAATGGTAGACTTCTACATTAATTTAGTCATTGTCATTTTTTAATCTTAAAAATATTCTGTGGTTTTCAGTGTACCAAAGTGTAGATGGTTTGTAAAGCTTATCCCTGAATAAATAATTATAAATTTAATGTGTTTATAAAGAAAATTTCAACATCTGATATTTCTTTGCCTTTATATAGAAATGCAATTGATTTTTGAATATTTATTTTATATTCTATAATGCTGATAAATTCACATATTAGTCTTAATTTTTTTGGGACAAATTCTTCAGGATTTTCTCCTTATAAAGCAAATAAATGTAATAGTGCCAATTGCAAATAAAGAGATATAATTTTTGCTTTCAGGAATTGATTACTTTTGCTTCTTTCTTATTTTAGTACACTAGAATTTGACTACCATATTGAATAGATATGGTAAGAATTTTCAATATTTTTTGTGGCTGTTTTTGGGAGCAAACTATTTTCTTTCATTATTAATATATAAAGTTATCTACAAGTACTTTTGAGAATATATTTTCTCTGGTTGAGAAGATTTCTTATTATTTTTAGTTTATTGAGCGATTTTTTAAGAACTAATTTTAGATTTTTCTCAGATGCTTTGACTGCATTAGTAGAGATGATGCTATGATTCTATTTTATTTCATTATTGACTTACTGGCTGCTTTGTCAGATTTTAGTGTTAGGTTTAGAATTTATAACCTGCAGTTTTAAATCATCAGAGTTTATCTGTTAGTAAATCATAACACTTCATATCTAAAATAATGATATTATTAGAGTATATCCACTCCTACCCTTTCCAAGTTTTTATTACAGTTATCATATATGTTAGGTCATTCTATGTTATTAAACATCACAACCTGTTGTTACTAGTTTTGCTTTTAAAAGATAATTAAGTTTAAGTAGATTTAAATAGAAAAGGTTGTTGCATTTGTTCCTGTAGTTGCCAATTTTAATGTTCTTCATTTACTTACGTATGTATAGATTTCTATCTGATTATCATATCCTTCATCCTAAAGGACATCCCTTACCTGATCCTGTAGTGCAAATCCGAAGCTGATAAATTCTTTTAATTTTCCTAAGGCAGAAATGCCTGATTTCATCTTAGTTTTTGACAGGCATTATCTCTAGCTATAGAATCTTATATTGGCAGGTGTGTATGTGTTTTACTCTCTTCCTTCAGCATTTTAAATATGTTGTTCCATTTTTCTTTGTCTTTGATCCATATAGTTTTTGGTAAGAAACATATTATTATTCTTATCTCATTCTTCTCTCTATTTTTTCTCTGATTATCTTTAAGACTTTCTGTTCACATTGGTTTAAGCAAAGTGTTTACATTTTGTATTGGTATAGCTTTCTTCATACATCTTGTTGATTACATTTCTTTTATCTTCAGGATTACAATTTTCATCAAATTTGAAAAATTTTCTGCCATTATATGTGCAGTTTTTTGATGTTTCATTCTCTTACCTCTTCTTCAGGAATGCTAATTAAACAAATGCTAAAACACTGAAGGTTACTCACAGCTCTCTGATTCCTAAACTTTTTGCTCCAGTATTATTTTTTTCTGTGTGTATCTTTGTAGATAGTTTTATTGATATCTGTTGAGTTTCACTAGTCTTTCTCTGCAATGTTTTATCTGCCCCTTAAATCTATTTACTGTATTTTTATTTCAATATTTAATTTTCATTATTATGGGTTTTATTTTATTTCTGTATAATATTGAATCATGTTCAATGTATCTACTATCTTCATACTCACTTGATATAATTATGTCAATTAGTTTAGTGACTTTGTCTACTAAAACTATAATTTGTCTTGTCTGCATCAATTCTAACTGAGCAAGTTTCACTTTCATTCACCTGTAATCCCAGCTGCTCAGGAAGTTGAAGCAGGAGGATCACACGTTCAAGCAAATCTGTTATGGGCAACTTTCCCTGTGTCTCAAAATAAGGAGGGAAAACACTGAACATACAGCTCAGCGGGAGAATGCTTGCCTACCAAGTATGAGACACTGGGTCTTAACAAAACATACCCGTTATTCTGAACGGATTTTATGCATTATTAGATTCCAGGCACTATAAAGTTAACGTTTTTGTAATGGTGAGTATTTTTGTGTTTTTAAACATTTTTATTTCATCTTGGGTACAATAAGATGCCTGAAATAATTTTTCCTTATTAGGTGCTGCTTTTAAAACTTTTAAGTGAATTTTCTGATAAGTTGTGGCTTAAGAGGGTTTTCAATATGCCTGATGTGAACAGAAGGTATTTCTAGCCTTGTATAAATTTTAAAGAGGTTTCCCACTAATACAGTCAGGTCATTCCTTTGCTGATCTTGTGACATTTGTACACATGCATACATTGACCATTACATAGTAATATTCATGGAGGACACAATATGAATATCCACCTTCCCTAATCACACCTCTTTCCTCTCTGTTACCCTCTTTGCAAATTATAGTCACCTTGGCCTCCCTAACTTTTAAGCTATTTCCTCATGTCAGGGAATGAAAAGAGAGCCAAACAAAACTGAGAAAGGATTAGAAATAAGGTTGGGCAGGGCTGGGATGTAGCTCAGTGGCAAAGTGCTTGCACAGCATTCGCAACGTCCTGGGTTCGACCCCCAGTTCCAAAAAAAAAAAAAAATAAGGTTGGGGGGAAGAAACAACAGAAATAAGCTAAACTAGAAGGAACAGAATAATGACTAGATAGCAAAAAATCTCACAAAGAAAATTGAGGATGAAATGGAGAAAAAGGAAAAAATATCAGAGGAAACAAATTAGATGATATAATTAATTTTTAAGAGGGATTGTATGTATTTGTGTGTGAGTGAGAGAGAGAGAGAGAAAGCAAGAAACAATTTCACTGAGTTTTTCATGTGGCCTTCATTGCTCCAAGACTTCGCTGTGTACGTGGTGCTAGGGTTTGAACTTGGGTACACATGCATGCAAGGCAAGTGCTACAACCGCTGAGCCACCACTGCAGCCCACAAAATTAATTTTAAAAAAATAAATACATGCAGAAAAGCATCACAGATGAACAGGTATGTTAACTGAAGGACATTTTTTTGGACACTAGAATGCTACTGACTAGAGTAAAAAAAAAATGTTCCTGAGTTAATATATAACATTCCATATTGAAAGCAGAAGCTGGACAAAAAAAATGACACAATCGGGTTAATTGTCAGACCCAATGGCAAAGACTTACTGTTTTGAAAAAATACAACACTCTCAGTGCATATAAATAGAAAGTAGAAATCACTCATCGGAGAAATTCAGATTAACATTTAATCATTTTTTTAAATTGTACCTATTTTAGAAGAAATCAGGGCAATACATTTAAGAAACTAAAGGAATGAAAATGTAAAACAAGGATTTTTATATGTTGCCAAGCTGGTCTTCAAGAATGAAGCTCTTAGGTAAACTTTCATAAGGAAGATAAATATAAAAGATGCTATTCTTATGCTTCCTTCTCAGTGGCTCTAACAGATTCTAAACAGCAATTTGAGATGTTTAAGCCAGCATTTAATCTGAGATGCTTCATCATAAAAATAGGTGGCTAGTGTGTTTTTAATCATAGAAAAATGCCCAAGACCAAACAATGGCCAGACAATAAGACAGGAAAGAATGTGAATCTCCATCCACCCCATTATTCAGGAAATTTGCCTGTATGGAACATCCTATAATTGATTGGCATACAAGAAAGACTCTCTTATCATGCTTGGAAAATAAGATAAACGTGGTGTGAAAAGTAGCATCAAAACAGACACGTGGAAAAGGGGGTGAAGGTTGGTCGATCAGAAGAGGAAATGGCTAATGATTTAACTGTCTTTAATCTGACAGCTAAAAAATGAGTGGAAAAAATATATTCCAAAGAGTTGGGAAAGTGTATTACTGCAGAAAAAGCCATGAACTAAAAAGTCTTGTGTGTAACATGTAGTATCTTCATGCAAATAAGAAAATATAGACTGCAAAGAGAGAGTGACATGAGGTTTTTGTGGACACATCAACAGACAGTAGCCAAATTTTATAGCAATCTTAAAGCAATGTTATGGAATGTGTGCTTTATCTTTAAAAAAATGTAAAAATAAAGACCTTTGGCAGGGGAGTGGCAAAATTAGTTCAACATTAGCAATTATAAATATGGATACTATATTGAGGAGTCGTAACTTTGAATGATCAGTCTTTTGGGTAAAAAATCAAACCACAACAGTCCTGGGGGACTTGGAAGGACAGTAGCAATGATAATGGAAAATATATTAACTGTTTTAAGAGATGTTTAACAAGAGTGAATTCTACCTAGTGAAAAGTTAAATTTGAACGGTAAATGAGTGGGAGAATGTAAAAATAGCATTTTCCTGATGTTGAGCAGTTGGCTGAAAAACAAAGATAACAGACCATTCACTTAGTCCCTGTCACTTTTATCAAGACTAAATATACAAAGACCCTAACATAATTCACAATGCACTGTACCATATACACTGCTTTAAACTGAATACCCTCAAACATATAATTAGTTGGTTTAAATCAGGTTCTTAGATTGATAAACTTTAAAAATTTCCTCTGGGACTCAAGGATGAAGTTCTTGCCTACCATGTACAAGGCCCTAAGCTTAATCCCCATCACTGTCAAAAAATAAAATAACAATTAAAAAATCATATACTCCAGGATTAGTTCCTTGATTATTGATCTGAATAAAAAGTACTTTACACATCTCAGTACACTCTTCATGTGAAAAAAAGTAGTTAATCTATACAAACACCTGCTCTTCTGTTGTAGCCAAGTACCTTGCACATTTCCTGGCACATAATAAATATCCAATACAAAATTTATTGAATTAATTAACTAATTGATTGATCAATCAATACACACAAGTAGGCTATGTAAGACAGAGCCATATATACCTGGTATTACTAAATAATAAGAAAATCATTGCCGGGTATGATGGCACACACAAGTTCTAAGCTAGCCTCAACAATTTAGCAAGCCCTAAGCAACTTAGTGAGATTCTGTCTCAAAATTTAAAAATTTAAAAAATAAAGACTAGTAATGTGACTCAGTGGTTAAGTGTTCCTGGGCTCAATCCCTGGTACTAAAGAAAAAAAATTATGTATAGACTTTTATATTTTATTAGCTTTAGATTGCTACTGTAACAAGTTTCACACATTAAAGGTTTAAAACAATGCAAAACATTACTCTACAGGAAGGAAGAAGTAGGGGGTATCTCCATCCCTGACCTGAAATTATATTACAGAGCTGTAGTAGCAAAAATAGCATGGTATTGGTATCAAAACAGAACTGAAGAGCAGTGGAATAAAATAGAAGATCCAGAAACAAATCCCCGTATCTTTAATGATTTGATATTTGATTAAGGGGACAAAAGCATAATGTGGAAGAAAGGTAGCCTGTTCAACAAATGGTGTTGGACAAGTTGGACAGCCATGTGTAAACAACTGAAGCTGGATCCTTACCTTTTGTCCTGCACAAAAATTAAATCAAAATGGGTCAAAGATCTGGATATTAAGCCAACAACTTTAAATTTACTAGAAAAAAAAGTAGGGTCAACATTACAAGACATAGGAGTCGGCTGTGCCTGCCTTAACAAAACTCCCGTGGCTCAAGCAGTAAAGTCAAGAATAAATAAATGGGATGCAATTGAACTAAAAAGTTTTTGCACAGGTAAAGTATTAGTCAAGAGTATCAGGAGAGAACCTACAGAATGGGAGAAAACCTTTGCCTATTACACCTCGGACAGAGGGCCAATATCTAGAATATACAAAGAACTAAAAAAGCTAAACACCAAAATCAAAGATAATCCAATCAATAAATGGGCACAGATCTAAAAAAAAACTTCTCACCAGAGGAAGTCCATAAAGCCCATAAATATATGAGAAAATGCTCTACATCATTAGTTATAAGGGAAATGCAAATCAAAACTTCAATGAGATTCCACCTTATTCCTGTAAGAGTGGCAAAAATGAAGAATACAAACAACAACAGATGCTGGAGGGGCTGTGGGAAAACAGGAACACGGTCACACTGCAAACTGATTCAGCCACTCTGGAAAGCAGTGTGGAGACTCCTTAAAAAATTAGGAGTGGAACCACCTTATGACCCAGCTATCCCTCTCCTGGGTACTTTCCCAAAAGAATTAGAATCAGCATATTATAGTGATGTGGCTTCATCAATGTTTATAGGAGCTCAATTTACTATTGCTAGACTATGGAACAAACCCAGATGTCCCTCACTTGACAAATGGATACAAAGACTTTGGTACATAGGTACAATGGAATACTACTCAGCCATTAGAGAAGACAATATCATGGTTTTTGAAATCAAATGGATGGAGATGGAGAGAATTATTCTAAGTGAAGTATCCCAATTACAGAGACTCAAGGGCCAAATGGTTTCTCTCATCTGTGGAAGCCAGAATACATCGGGAAGCAGTATTTTAGATGGCTAAGCTAATAATAACCTCAAATTGTATGATTCTTAACACAACAGGGGGATGATTGTCTAGGATACCTGGAGGCATAGGTGGGGGAAGGGTTTAGGAAGGATATCTAGGAGACTGGAGGGTAGGAATATGGGGGAATCATCTCAGAAGGTGATGTCTGACCTCCATGAGATATCCATTTAACTCAGGGGGTCTTCTGGGGGAAACAGCAACATGGGGAACCCAAGCTGGGCATCCATGACATGGCATTAACCTTGGATAACTAAGTATATATACATTCGTTCTTGATTATTTGACAATGTTTCCCCCTCAATTGTAACTCCATATTCATCTAATAAACATAATAAAAATAAAACAATGCAAATTCATTATCTGGGAGTTACGCTAGGTTATAAGTCTAGTATGAGTCTCCAAACTAAAATCAAGTCTGTGTTTTGTTTCTGGAGGCTGTGGGGGACAATGTTTCTCATTTGGTTTGTTGCCAGAGTTAAGTATTTTGCAGTTGTAGGATTAATCTACATATTTTCTTGTGGGTTGTTAGCTGAGAACTGTTCTAACTTTCCAACAAGCTATCATGCCCATGTACTAATAATGAATTTCCCCATTTCTAAAGTGGTTCATAGTAGGTCACGTCTTTCTGAAATCCCTCCTTCTCTTTATTAAGTGTCTAACTATAATACATGAAGATACTTTATTTTTTAATTTAATTTTTTAAGAGAAAGAAGGACAGTGAGAGAAAGAGAAAAAAAGAATCAGTTGTATTTAGTTTTTCACGTGGCTTTCATTGTCCCAACACAGCACCACCAGTGTATGTGGTGCTGAAGTTCAAACCTGCATCCTCACTCATGCCAGGCAAGTGTTGTAACCACTGAGCCACAACTTCAGTGATTAAATTTGCCATACCATGAAAATCAAGGATAATCTCCCTCTCTCACTATCTTTAAGCTTAAATATAACTATCAAGGTTATATAATAATTCTGTTAGGGAAGGACTGGGAATGAAGTTCAGGGGTAGAGTACTTGCCTAGCATGTTCAAGGCCCTGGGTTCAATTTGCAGTCCCATAAATAAATTTAAAAAAATGAATGAATGAATGAATAAATCAATCAATCTTTTAGGGGCATATGATCAGACTTTATTTTCATATTGAAGGTATTTGAATATTGAAGACAAATTTACCAAATAAACTGTAACACATACCTAGTGGGTATCATGCACTAGAATTTTAACTCAGAGTTCTCTAACCACATCACAGAAAGTTTTGTCTTTTGTCTTTTTTTGTCCCCTGTATAAAACCTTTAGAAAAATTTAGGGGCAGGGGCTGAAGCAATGGCTCAGCAGCTAAGGCACTTGCCTTGCATGTGCAGGGATGCAATTTTGAGCCCCAGCACCATGTATACAGCAGAGCAAAGAAAGCCAAATGAAAAAATAAATGGAATTGATTCTCTCTCTCTCTCTCTCCCCCTCACTGTCCTTCTCTTTTAAAAAAATAATTAGGGGCATATTATAGAAAGAAATCATATTGTATTAGTTTTCTAGTACTATTAAAACAAAGTACCACAAATTGAGTAACTTAAAATAACAAATGTCTTCTTTCACCCTCCTGGAGTCTAGAAATCTAACATTGAGGCATTGGTATGATTGATTTTTTTCAGAGGGCACCGAATGAGAATGTGCCCCAATCCACTTTCCTAACTTCTGGTATGGCTGGTATTTCTTGACATTTTTATAAATGCTTCACTCCAATCTCTGCCTCCATCTTCACATAACATATCCCTGTGTGTCTGTCTTCCCTTAGACTGAGTTTTTGTAAGAGTACAAGTCATACTGGAATAGAGACCCATCCTGAGCCAGGATTACCTCGTCTTTCCTTACTCGTTTGTAAGCACTCAGGCATGCTGAGCTTCAGAAAAGTAGGACTTCAACCAACCTTTTTTGGAGGACATAATCCAAACTAACAGAAGTCCCATCTGAAAAGAAGTGTTCCCCAAAAAGCCTTACCTGGCCCAACCACAGGACGCATTTAGAAAAGTGGTTAATATTTATAAAATATAGTGTGAAAATAAATAGGCCTTTGGCTTCAAGAAAAAAAAATGTTATTTTTAAACCAGCAGTTCTTTAATGCAATGCTTATATTTTATTAATAATTAATAAATGATTAATGCAGATTGCTTTCTTCCAAATAAATTATCAGAATGTGTTATAACAGATGTGAATAAATCATGGGCTCTGTTCATGAGTTGTCTGCACAAATGTCAAGAGGATAATATATTATATTTAAATATTAGTTATGTGTGTGAAATATGGGCAAGAACTCAATTGTAATGTATTAACCACTATTCCTATCAATGAGTTATTAATTATTGAAATTCTGCATGTTATGAAATGACTTTCTGGATGTTTTATTGTTTAAATCATGAATTGATACTGATTTAATTTCTCTTTTCCACTTAGTGGCATATAATTGGATTGCAAAAAACATCATCTATAACCATTAGAGATAGTCTAAAATATCCTCAGTGTGGTAAAAAGTTATACATTCTTCTTATTAAGAAATGGAGATGTTTACTCAAATGCTTTTAAAATATTTTCTTAATGGATATAATGTTTGCATGATGAGAATAAACTAGCAGAATCATTGCCACCATCATTGTCATCATCCTTAATATTATTTTGTATTTATTTTATGCCAGGCATTGAGAACTAAAACATTTTATTCCAACCTCAAAATATTCTTAATAATTAGCTATTCTTATCCTTCCCATTTTACATATAAGAAAACTGTTTTGAGGGCTGGAGTGGTTGCTCAATGGTTACAGTGCTTGCCTGGCATGCACAAGTATTTGGATTTAAACCCCAGCATCACATACATAATGAAGTGTTGGACCAATGAAGGCCATGTGAACAAAATAAGTTAAAATTGATTCTCTCTCTCTCTCTCTCTCTCACTGTCCCTCTCTCTGGAAAAAAAGTGTTAAACAAAATTCCAGCACACAGTTAGCAGGTAGGATCCAGGATTAAAGGTCAGAAAGTTTAATTCTGGAAACAACATTATTAATCTTTTTATGTTCCAGTAAGTTGTGTGGCAATGCAACTCAGAAAACTAATTCTGTTCGAGCATCATGATTCATTCAGACTCTTGGGGTTTGATGTCCCCTACCTGCAATCTGAAAGTATTGAGAATAATGTCTATAGTGCATAAAAAGCCAGTTCTTAGTGACTTCCATATATTAACTCACTTAGTCCTCATAGTAACAAAATATAGTATATCTTGCTCTTTTGCTTTAAGGAAGACAAAATTGAAACAGTGCTCTTAAGTAACTTTTCCAAGGTTTCATGATAAGAATTGTACAAAAACATGAAACCAAATTCTGGATGTTCAGCATCCAATCCTAATAATTGTACTTTGCTTCTATATGTCTTTATGAATGTATATATGTACATATGCATCCATTTATATAGAAAATTTCCACTCTCTCCAAACTCTGAGCATCTGTAACGGTTTTGCAGCTGTCATTTCTTTCTCTGAGTCTTTGTTTCAAACTTCAAGAACATTTTAAGGTGATTTTTACTCAAACTTGTCAAAAAAGTGAACAAATTAAACACTATCCAGATTGGTGAATTAGAAACTAGTACCAAGCTTTGAAAATTGTGTTCAAATGATGGTGAGCAAAACAAGGATGAGGAATATGCCCGTTCTCTTCATGGTCATTTGCAACACACTCTTCTATTCTTATCTCCACCAGACTCTGCATGACTCCCAGGCCTCAGTGTGCCCGGGCTTCTTGAATGGTAAATTCATGCTTCTTGCCATTCCCTGTGGCTTAAGGATCTTGACCTAAAAGTACCAAAATTCTAAATTCTATTATCAAAAAGAGTAACCTGGGGGCTCAGGAATATGAGAAGGCCAGAATGATCTCATAAAATAAGTGTGATGAACTGATTATCGTCTGTGGAGTCTTTTGGTCTGAAAGTGGTATTTCAATTGAATATTTTCAATTGCCTTTCCTGATATTAGTTCATCACAGGTTTAATTAATAGTTGCCATGTGACTAAGACTGTAGCTCTGCCCCAAATCCATTTCATCTTCCTGGATTTACAGCTAATCTACATTTACCCACTATTGTATTCATCCTATAAATAGTTCATGTAATATAAGCAAAATTGATATTCACTACAATGAGGAATAGCTCACAAAAATGTACATACATCCCTGACATTATTTAGTCTTTTCCTGAGTGTTGGAATGGACCATCAGGGATCCCTCAGGGACAAAAGACAACTGTGGACTTGGGTTTTAACTCAGAACCTTTTGGTTATTAAAGCATGAAGTATGTTTTTTCCTATTCTCCCACTTTGCTCACAGATTATTAGTTGTTAAGAGCATGATATGTGGACCGGAGGAGTGGCTCAGGGTACAGGGCTTGCCTGGTATGCACAAGGATGCGGGTTCAAACCCCAACACCATGTACACTATGAAGTGTCAACAATGCTACATGAAAAACTAAATGAAGTTGATTCTCTCTCTCTTTCTCTGTCTGTCCCTCTCTAGAAGAGAGAGTGAGCATGGTATGAACCTTTTCCTGCCAAGCCAGCATACCCTGGCCATGACTCTCTAGGTGAGACAGTGGAAAAGGTCAGGTAGTCAGTGCTAATGGAATGAAGAAGGTCTATAAGGAAGAAATTTGCTGACAGTCCTTTTTTTCTAGAGGGGTAAAGAACATTGACTGTTTCAAGTAGACAAATGAGTATATCCAATCGACATCCCCCTCTAGGACACATATGCTAGGGACAGAGACAGGCCCTCTCCTAACAAAGGTGTTTGGTATATACACAGACATCCCTTCTGCTGATAAAGACATGTTATAAATGAAATCAAACACGTGGTCGGGTGTGGGTGAGCAAGGCAGAGATTTTACTTCGGCTGAAGGGCGAAAGAAAAATTTTGAGGCTCGCAAGGAAATGAGGGGTTTTTAACTCCAACCTGATGCAATATTGCCCTTTGCCCTAATTGGAGGAGCTCAGGTGCACAGTCTGCGCGATTGGCTATGATTAGGTGGAGACTGGGAGAGAATGGGGGTGGGGGTCACGGCACACTTGGCGAGGGTCATAGGGATTACAAGTTCACTGGAAGAAGATGGCTGGGTACTGGAAGGGGTCCTTGGGAAGAAGTGGGCGGACACAGGTGGGAGGACACAGGTGAGGGAATTACTATCTTCAAAGGGGGAGGGAGATCTAAAATGGAGGTAGTAGATTATACATCACAATCTTTTAAGTTTGACAGAAAAGACATACATCTTACAGATGCTCAGGGGCACAGATGAAAGACTACAACTTCCTGTGCCCATGTCCCTTGGCATGGGAAAGAGAAGACAATGATTAATGAAAGGGAGGGAATCTCAAGAAACCATAAGTAGGGTGAATTAGAACCCCTCTTCGGACCCTCAGTTCCAATGATTCCTCCTCCTGGGTAAATTCCGTTCTATTCTCTCTTAAATAATATCTGTCTGCTTGCTTGCCTCGGTGTCCCTCAGTTTTCATTCTTTTACTTCAGGGGACATGAATCCGATTTCCACTGGATAGAAATCACAAGGACAAGCAGCATAAAGGATGAAACTGTTTAGGAGTCACCTAAACAGCAACTTCCCAGGCCCTGCTCACTTGCAATCATTTGCATTTTCTTCCACTTCCCACCGTGTGTTCTCTTACCAGCTACAAGGAATCCTGTGAGATAGCAGAGATGTTTATACAAGACGTGACATCAACATGAGAAAGGTTAATGTGGAACCAGGAGGACTGGTCAGGGACTCTTCCCTGAAGCTTAAAGTGCTTAGCTCAGAGGAAGAAAAAAAAAACACCTTTTGAAATGTTTCTAAACCCAATTAACTTTCCTAAACTCTTTCCCACCCCAACCTACCACCCATTTACATGAATAAAACTGGCTTGTCCTTTGTCCTCACTGATTCCATTCTGCTTGAACAAGAGGTCCCAATAAAGTGTCCTGTTCTCCACCTGGTTGTGCCAGCGTTTTTCTGCTAGACAGCACAAGAACACACTGAGCCAGGAACAGTCCCATTGGAAAGTGGTAGTAGAGTCACAAGAAAGAAGACGCTCTGTTCTTTCAATTGACTGCTTGGAGCTGAGTTACCAACTGACTTTTTTTTCCTTATTTATATTTTTGGACTTTATTTTAATTTTTGTATAACAGATATAAATGTCTTTATGTATATATTACATACGTGTATATATGTATATGTACATATATATATGATTGTGCTTTTATTTTGGATAAGTAAAATTAAACTCATGTTTCGATAGATACATCTTTTTCAGGCAATGGTTACAGCAGTCAGTGTTATTCTAAATTATACATGAACTAAAATAAATGAATGAATAAGTAGTCTTTGAAAGCTGTCATTGTTAAAGAATATGTTTCGGGGAAGTAGGTGTTCTCTCTAGTTTGTAGCAGGCTATTTCTGCTTGCACAGTTTTTTCTGATAACTTGTCCAGCTTCATCTCATTTCAATCTGTTCATACTTCCACTAAACTTCAGAATTCCAAAATTACGGGGTTTTCTCCCATTTTTTTCTATCTCCTCAGTCTGATATATTGTTTCTTAAAATCTTGTAATATTTTCCTCCATTTTCAGCTTTTGTGTATCAGTACAATTGGGGAGATCACACAACCTGGAAGGATAGGTCCATCTGTCTGAAACTGGCTATATTAATAGGTGATTAAGCACTCTGACTCTAGAGCTGCACTGTCTAAGATGGAAACCATCAGCCCCATGGTTACTGTTTTCTCAGTTACAATAGCCACATCTGTGTGCTCAATAGCTACATGGTTCTTGGGACTACCATATTGGATAGCAGGGATTATAGACATTTCCATCATCACAGGTGGTTATATTAAGCAGCACTACCGTTCAGTCAGACATGGCACCATAAATGATTGGCTTTGACTCTCTTGCCTCTATTTCCCACAATATATCAGATGGTTTGGGAATTAAAGAAGATATTACATGTAAAATATGTACAACAATGCCTATTTGACAATTTATACTCAAAAATGCTTAAACTATTACTTTTATCCCTAAGCAAGTTATATTTTTGGTAAGATTCTTCTGACAACCTTAAACTCAAGCCTAATTGTCATGAGGAGGTTATGTCATTAACATAGACCAAATATGTTTATGTCTTTCCACAATGCCAGAATTTATTGAATAACAATAAATTCACAGGCTGCACCACTTTCATCAGTGACAGATCAGTAAGTACTCATGGGTCACCTGGCAATCATCATGAGCCAAGCAAACACAAGTTCCTATGTACCAGTCTTAATCTCTAATATCCCATACATCACACTTTAAATAATTACATTTATAAAAGTTGCAGAAAGGCTAGCAAAGTGTTAAGCAAGCCATCCTGGGTGAGGAGGCTCAACTGAGAACAAAGTAAGAGAGCTAATATTGAAGAGGTTGCTAAAGCACAGAGTTATCAAAGCATTGGGACTTGTTCAAGAGCGAGGTCCAGATAGATGGCAGTTTCAGACTGTCAGCTTGGCATGTCAACTTGATATGCAAACTTGGAATGGTTGTATGTGGTCATCAGAAGCAGGTAAAACCTCACTCTACTGAAACCCCAGGGCAGAAATCTAAAAGTTCCTCATTTTGATGATTTTAATGGGAAAGGCTAATGATAAGAGACCAAGTGAAGGGGTGGTGGGTAGTCAGGTTAATAATGAGTCCAGTCTTAGGGTGCTCCTCCTTTTATGGACCTCCTGTCAGGGAGTCAGTTCACTTGATGGTCTGGTTATTTTATAAACTCATGGGCCTGGAGTTTCTTATGTGAGTTTGATATACCTGTGCAAATAGGTGCTTCTGATTAATTCCATAAATTCTTAGGTAGTCATTTTTATTATCAAGATTAATTTATTTGTCAGTCTGTGCCTTACAGTCATGCCAGGCATAAGTTGGTTATTTATTTGTACAAATACAATGGAGAATCATTCCACCTTAGTGCTTTCCACCTTAGTGCTTAAACTCAAAATGGAATAACTTATGGCAAGTTACTGTTTTATAAAGTGGAATCACTCTGTTTTAGGTACTGACTGAAAACTGCTGTATTCTCTTTGAACACACCTGCCCTAAAAAGAGAATAATAGGAGTCTTCCATGATTGAGTCAAATATGCTCACTGAAAGTCAAATTCTAGAAGGTGAGCTTGCCTATTAATAGCAAGCAAGGTTAGTTATCTACAACAATCTTAAAACAGGAAGAAGAGGGAAGCATAGTTTTCTAACTGATTCAATGGAAAGAGAGGCATATTGAAAAGAAATGTTTATTTCCCCGCAGCAGGTGCTGATTCTAGCCAGAAACTCTTGGAGATGTTTGGATTACAATAAGCAATTCAGGGAAATTACAATCTGAGAAATAATAGAAATGAGTTAATATAAACAAACTTGAGAGGAGAGCTCTAATGAAGGGTACACAGGAGGATCCTCAAAGCCCAGGAAGGCAGGAAGAGGACAGACAGAATAATAAAGCATCATGTTGGATCTGTCTGCTATGGAATTCTCCAGAAGTTGCTGTGTGTAATGTAGTGAAGACCAACCCTCCTCCACTACTCACCTATAGAGAGTATTTTAGGTTACTCCTACCATAAAAAGGTAGGGGGGGGGATATAATTTTGGAAGGTGAGGATAGTATAATTTGTTTGTAGCTATATTTTTACTATCTGCATATATTTCAAAATGTCACATTCTACTTATTAAATATGTGTATTTTTTTAACACAAGAAAGACTGAACTGAATTTCCCAGAAACAGAAGGCTGGAGGAGTTTTAAGCACTTAGTGAACTAGTGGAAAAATACTGGGGAACAGGACATTAGGGGTCAGGCTGGTCAATGGGATTAAGCCACCTGTTCCATGTTAGGTTCCACAGGAACCAGGAGACAGTAGCTTGTCTTCTTTACTGACTACATTTCAAGAGAAGGCTCTAAGGTCACTAGGAAAGATTGTAAAACTGGAAAAAGGGAGAACATTTACATCTCAAAGGAGCAGAGAATAATTTACATTTCTAAAGTAAATGCTCTAAGGAAAGGGAGGACGAAGGACTATATTTAGTCAAGCCCAGGGGATCTTCAAGGTTCTGATCTCATGTCTTATATGAAGAAATGTAATCATGACACAGCTAATCACTCTGCCATGACAGCAATATAGAGTCAGTGCTACTAGGGGCAGTCATAGGAGATGGACCCATCGTGAGATGTCAATTCCTGTTTCCCTCAGGAGTAGATGGTGTTATTTTAATAATTTTGACTGGTAAGTTATGGAAAGCAATGACATATGTCACTGCTGGACTTGAGGTATGGATCATTGGTATGTGAGTCTCCACTAAGTTAATCTGTAATGTTTCAGTGGGGACTACTGGGCCTGATTTCCATAGAGAGAGGATATGAAGCTGAGTCCAAACCAAATCCCAATGGATTGTAGAACTGGAAGAAATAAACTTCTGTGTTTAGAAACCACTAATATGGATGCATTGTGTGTGGTTTTCACGTGCCTCAGACATATCTTGCCCTCTGTAAGCACCCTGACTTCCATCAGAGAAACAAAACAGAAAAGAAAATGTTCATAAGTTTCAAGGACATCCCCCAAGTCAAATAATAATAGGAATGGGTCCCAAATCATGAAGAAACTTTGTGCGTGGGAAGGGCCTTGTGGGGCAGGAAATGGTGATCTTTTCTATTATTAAAAAGCATTTATTTTTTCTTGTTCATTTTTTGATAGAAATATAAGCCATAGTTTTTTTTTTCATTTCAAGATCCTATAGATTTTCTACAAATCCACAGCAATGAAAACATTTATATTCCATTATTTCAGATTCCACAGGGAACTCTTTCTCCTTTATACTCCTTCTCAATTTCATTGCATAATTAAAATGGGGAAGGTACCTTAGGGAAATAATAAAATACACTAAAATATACCTGTCTCAGGTAAATATGTAAAATATTTTAAATTACTTTAGCATCCTTTTAGAAATATACCTAATGACCTGACATAGACAATTACCTAAACTTGTGCATTAATACACTTTGAATGGTAATTATATTTTAATTAAAATGCCAAAGTGATCGAAAAGGGAAGAATAAGCTATTTACTGTGTGAAGTCTAAACAGTGAAATAAATGAGGAAAGGACTTAAACCTTTATGATGTTTTTTTCCTAATAATTCTGAAAAAATGATATTGAAAGCAATTATTATTTTTTTCCAAAATACAGTAATGCATAAATAGAAGCAAATTAAATCTACCAGTCAGCAAATTTCATTTGCCATGGGGAGATTAATATTAAAAGGGCCTCTGAATTTTTATCAGAGCAGAAAACTTAATAGGATATTTCAAAAATTCAGCTGTGGCTGGCTTGAGGATAGATAATGGAATTTTGTAGCTTAAATCTTGAGGTCACTATTTCAAAAATGCCCCAAGTTGGCAGTAACTAAAAGCCATTACTATCTGATGGCACTGTGGTGCCTATGTGAAATGAATTATTGGTTTCACTCTGATGGGTAGCAGATAGGGATCTAATACCATTGTAAGAACTGGAGCTAATTGTGCCAATAGCTAGTATTTCAAGGAGGCATCCAACAATTGAAAAATGGAATTACATTCTCACTCTTTACTTTGTTGCTTTCCCATGATGGGTATGACAGTTGTGAAGTTTATCTGGGCTATCTTAGGCTTTGATGTAAATAAATCAAAGATTCATTTTGGCAGTTCATGCTTCAACCCGCAGGGTCCTGAAGACCTGGCCTATTAAGTTGGAGGTAATGCGTCTTTTCTCCTGTTTGCCTGGAAGAGTTTGGAAATGAAATGGTGATCTTGGAGAGTCCTGAGCTCCATGGACTTATTCTAGGCTAGAGGAATTCAAGGAAGGCTGATTTTGGTGCCCACCTGCTGGCTGTCCATCATGCATGAAACAGATTCATTATATAAAAGATTGACATAATGGCAAGAGGAATTGGAGTTGAAGAGATATGAGTTATGGACAAACACTAACCTCTGCACTTTTGTTAAGGTAAAGCAGAAGATATGTGAGAGAACTGGACCAAAGAAAAATGGCCTGAGTTCAAATACTGGGTCTATATGAGTAGTAACTATACAATGGGCATGTAGCTCATCTTCCCAAAGTCTCAGTTCTTCAGTTCTCTCACACAACTTTTGTGAGATTTAAAAAAATAAGGAGCATATGAAAGAATCTGGCACAGAGTAAACGCATAATACATACGATCATATTGTTAATATTTTTTATAAAAGTTAATAATACTAATCACTACTATTGTCAGCACCTGTCTTAGAAAATGTCCTAGTTTTTGTTAAGAAAATGAGCAGAGCTAAAGTGTGGGAAGATGGCGTCTTGAAGCGTGACAACATTCGCTGGGGCTCTGACTCTGACTGGGAAAAATACACTGCATCAGCAATTTTCCAAGAGAGACACAGATATCTGAAGAATTAGACACACGGCAAAACGGGCATTGGCTGCCTCTCATAATTCACTGAGAGTTCTCTCTTGAAGTAACCCATTACAACAAAGCTAAGCCAGAAGAAGCTCCAATTACTCCACCAAGAGCAATTTTCTCAAAGTACAAATCACACTCTTGAACCCAGAAAATGAGGAAAAGGGGAA
>PVKS010013649.1:0-50264 GCA_004027875.1 Aplodontia rufa
ACTGATTTTTGGCTTTACATCCTTCACTTTAGGAGACCTGTTGAGAAAGTCTTTGCCTACTCCCAAATGTTGAAGTGTTGGACCAATTTTTTCTTCTATCAGTTGCAACGTAACTGGTTTAATACCAAGCTCCTTGATCCATTTTGATTTGATTCTTGTGCAAGGAGAAATATGGGTCTAATTTCAATGTGCAGGTAGAAGACCAGTTTGTCCAGCACCATTTGTTGAAGAGCCAGCTGAATTCTTAATTGAGGGAAAAACCTCTGATTCCACTGAACACTACTGCATGGATCTAATAGAATACCAAACCAATGTCAGGTTAGACCTTAGAGAACTATCCTTATCAACAGATCTTAAGATTTTTATAGATAAATCTTCCTGGGATTCAGGGTAAGAGACATAATGGGTATTCTGTAATAGATGGGATACAATAAAAAATAATAGAATAAGGAAGGCTACCCAATGGGTGGTCTGTCTGGACCTGTGAACTATTTGCTTTTAACCAAGCCCTAAAATTTCTAAAAGGAAAAGAGGGAACAATTTACAGACTTTAAATATGCCTTTGGAGTTGTCCACACCTTTGGAAAAATTTGGACTGAACACAGCCTTATTAATAGTAAAGGAAGGGATTTAATACACAAAGAATTAATTATTCAAATCCTAAAAAGTATACTGTTACCTGAAGAGAAGCTATTGTATACATGTGCCAGGGCACCAGTGAAGCCACAACACAGAGGCCGAAAGCAATACACTAGCAGATGAAGCTGCCAAAGAGGTTGCCCTGCTATCAAAAGTCTCAATTTTCCATTTCATCCATTTTATCCCTTCCCTCAGTTACTCCAATATTTAGCTCACAGGAAGAAAAGCAGTTAATAAAATTGGGAGTTTCCAAGACTCCTGAGGGAAAATGGCTTCCACCTAATGGTAGGGAAATGCTCACAAAACCCATAGTGAGGGAAATGATGACCCATTTACATAAAGGAAGCCATTGGGCCCCACGGGCCATGTAGGATGCTATACTAAGAATGTATGGATGCATGGGAATTTTTCCAGCAGCCAAACAAGTAAATGAAGACTGTATCACCTGTATAAGGGTTAATAACCAAACTTTAAAGAAGGAGAAATCCTGGATTAAGACCTTTCCAAGGCATCCAGACTTACTATATTGAAATGCCCCAAACAGGACACATAGAATATTTGCTAGTAATAGTAGATCATCTAACTAATTGGGTAGACACTATCCATTTGGCCATGCTATTGCTAGCAACATAACTAAGATCTTTTTGGAATCAATAATCCCTATATTTTGTCTAGTAGAAAATATGGAGGTCACTTTACTGCAAATATTATTAAAGAACTTATGAAAATCTTAGACATAAAATGGGAGTATCATACTTCCTGGCACAAACACCCCTCCCCCAACCTTCCTTGGGTAAGGTGGGAAGAATGAACCAAACTTTAAAGAGGCAGGTTACTAAACTGATGTTGGGGATAAAATTCCCCTGGACTAAGCTTCTCCCCATTGTTCTCCCATGAATTAAAACTGTTCCCTGAAAAAATATAGACTTATCCCCATATGAACTATTATATGGGCTACCATATTTAGGAAAAACAATGGGTTTTCCCACCTTTGATACAAAGGATCAATTTCTTAAAAATCATACATTTGGTTTCTCTTCTACCTTATAATCTTTAAGATTATAGGGCTTCCTCTGGAGTCACCACCTCTGGAATTCCTTGCACACCTACATCAGCCAGGAGACCACGTCCTGATCCAGGTTGGGAAGGAAAATAAGATGGCTCCTTCTTGGGAAGGGCCTTATCAAGTCCTGCTCACAACTGAGACAGTTGTCCGGACAGCCAAACAAGGTTGGACTCACTACACATGCATGGGGGGGTGTCCTCAACTTCTATTTGTAAAAGACAATGACTCTCAGTCCAGCACCCAGGCCCCACCAAATTAACTCTTAAAAGACTTTACTAATGTTCATGATTATATTGGGAATTATATCTGGTAAGTTGATCATTATTATAGCTCAGACCATCTCTCCTCTGTTTGTTAAATCTAATGTTTACCATGTGCTCCCCTGTAAAAATTCACATAATCAGAAGCAATTATCTGGGACAAACAAATATCATTGTCCAATATGTTCTGGAGAAGTTAATCTCTGAATCTAACACTGATGTTACCAAAGTTATCTTGGACATAAAGGACTTACAACAAATTCTTAAAATACAAATTGGATATAATGAGGCAAATGCCTAGGTGAAAGGGATTAAATATTCTGTTAGCACACCAAATAAAAGCAACTTTGACAGTTGTGCAACAGGAGGACAGATGGCTTAATGGGTTCCATTCCTTCCTGATTAGACCTCAGACCCAATGGGCATGAGTTGCATGATATCCCTCTTTCAGGAAAGAACAGCCTGGGGAAATACCTCTTATAAAACCCTACCACTGCAGTTCCAGAAGCAGAGGGTCGAAAACAAGAGTCCCCAAAGATCATCCAACCTCCTTCCTTCAGAACCAATTACACTTCTTGCTGCTCTAAGCTGGGGGAGCAACTGGCTTTCTTGGGAAATGTGAAGGCTGATTCTTTGATGAGATATTGAATTAAACAATGCTTGCTATAGCCTGAGCCAATATTTGGTGGTATTGTAAGGGGCCTTTGCTTTAGAACTTACCTACCAATTGGAGTGGAATCTGTACCTTGGTTCAATTGGCTATCTCTTCCACCCTGAAATTTCTTAGACCAAATAAATACCAGTCCTCTAAAAAAGAAAATCTCTTTTCCCAGGGATCATTTGACCCTCTTGAGTCAGCAACCAAAACTTAGATAGCAACAAATTTTAAGTCAATTTCCCTTTGGTGGTCCACAATAATGGATTACATTGAGAATAATGAACAACAGTTATTAATTATGTAAAGGGAATTACCAAGGAGCTAAACATTATTGATAAAATAATGTGAAAAGAAATAATCATTCTTATTATCATCCTATTAATTGTTGTATTCAGGACTGTAACCCTGATTAGATATACAGAGGATATTGTTCAGAGATTGACTGTTATCACTAAACAACTTTCAGTTATAGGCCAAATCAATCCTTCTATATCCAATGTAATCAAAGACAAATGTCAAGAATTATTATCAGAATCTGAAGAAAAGAGTTTATATGGATCATATAAGAGGGGGAACTTGTAAGATTTATGTTTTTCTATTTTGTCAAAGTTAAAGCCTATAATGCAATATAGCCTACCTCCATTTTTTCCCCCAGGGAGGAAAGTCTGTATTAACAAGTAAATGACAAATCAGAATAAAATTTAGTAAATCTGATTGTGTTTTAGGTAGGACTTCCAAAGTTGATCTATTTTGGAACTTAAATGAAATAGGCGTAAAACCTGCTATGGCTAAGAACAGAACTATGGGCTGAGACTAGGTTTGGCATGAAGACAGAGAGGTAGTGGGCCAGAAATTCACATAATTTCACAGGTATATTTTTAAATAAGTACAAATTAAACACACATGTCAACATTCATTTTAATTACTAGAAAGATAATATTTTCTTTCCCATTTTTACTTTATAGTTGAGTTATAATTTTTTTGTGTGTGATGAGGAAGGCTTTTTTTATTTTTAGAACTTTATGTAGAGTAATTAGCACTGATCCATGCCATCACTTCCTGAATAACTATTTTTTTTTAGATTGGGGATTAAACCCAGTGAAGTTTCACCACTGAGCCTTATCCCCAACCATTTTTTTTTATTTTTGAGCAACCTTACAAGATTTTAACAAAATAATATAAAATGTGTATATATTCTGGATATTGCATTTATCCCCAGGAGTGCGCCCCCCAATTACCCTCCCTTATCCCTCCCTTCCCCTTCCCACTATAACTCTAAAAAAAGTATTAGATTGTAAAGCATTACATCTTATCTGGATTTAACTCATGCTACTAGACTAACTTTCTCATTGTCCAGGGTCTAGTCCCCACCTCCACAGATGAGTGGAGACAATTGACCCTTAGTTCTCTGAGTTAAGCTGATTTTACTCATCATGATCTCTTCCATAGCCATCCATTTACCTTCGAAGGCTGCAATATCATTGTTTCTAATTGCTGTGTAATATTCCACCCAACCATTTTTTTTAAGTTCCATCTCCAGCCCTTTTTATTTTATTTTATTTTTTTAATTTTTATTTTTGAACAACCATACAAATTTTTAACAAAACAATATAAAATGTGTATAGTTTCTGGATATTAGATTTACCCCCAGGAGTGCCCCCCCCAATTTCCCACCCGTATCCCTCCCTTCCCTTACCCACAATATCGCTAAAAAAGTATTGGGCTGTATAACATTACATCCTATCTGGATTTAACACATGATAATAAACCACCTTTCTGAATGGCCAGGGTCTAGTTCCAACCTCCACAGATGAGTGAAGACATTTGACCCTTGGTTCTCTGGGTTAAGCTGGTTTTACTAAGCATAATTTCTTCCATAGCCATCCATTTACCTTCAACGGCTGCAATATCATTGTTTCTAATTGCTATGTAAAATTCCATGGTATATATGTACCACAGTTTTTGGATCCATTCATCCAGTGAGGGACATCTGGGTTGTTTCCATAGTCTAGCAATAGTAAATTGAGCTGCTATGAACATAGATATTGCTGTGTCATTATGTGCTGATTCTAAATCTCCTGGAAAGATACCCAGGAGTGGAATAGCAGGGTTGAATGGTGGGCTCATCCCTAGTTTTTTGAGGATTCTCCACACTGCTTTCCAGAGGGGCTGTACCAGCCTACCTCCATTTTTAAATTCACCCCTCCTTCACGATGTAACTCCCTCCCCTATATATGCCTACCTCTTTCTGGGGACCCCTTCTGGTTCATGCCTATCTATATCCGATGACCTCCACTGATACATGCCTACCTCTTTCTGGTGACATCCCCTCTCCCAGTCATCACCTACTTCCTCTGTGTATCCGCCTTTACCTTCTCTTAGCCAACCATGTAGATTGTACCCATGAGCTTTTCCCATCACACTGAAGGACAGCATTATATCAGGTTGGAAATAAGTCCCCTGATTTTCCTGTTTCTCCCCACATTTCTTTTCACCCTTCAGTTGAAGTAAATTCTGCCTTGCTCATCCAAATCTGACCATGTGTTTGTTTTATCATGTGCCTGATATTTCTAACAAATAGAGCATCAAAACAAAAAATCAACAAAGAATTCTCCAGCCTAAACAACTCTATAAATCAAAAGGACTTAACAGACATCTACAGAAAATTCCTTCCCGAATTGGCTGAGTTAACCTTCTTCCCAGCTGCACATGGATCCTACCCAAAACAGATCATATCTTAGTCCATGAAGATAATATTAGTAAATACAAAAAAGTAGATATAAACCCATATATCATATCAGAATACAATGGTATGATCCTAGCAATTAACTGCAAGAAAAATAACAGAAAGCACATAAACACATGGAGATTGAATAACACCCTTTTAAATAAAGAATGAACCACAGAGGAAATGAGAACAGAAATCAAGAAATTCTTGGAAAGGAATGAGAATGAAGACACAACATATCATAAGCTCTGGGACTGTATGAAACCTTTCTCTCTCTCTCTCTCTTTTTTTAAGGAGGATTTCTTTTTTTTTTTTTTTAAGTGAGAGGGACAAGGGGCTGGAACAGTGGCTCAGTGGTTACAGCACTTGCCTGCCATGCACGAGTACACGGTTCAAACCCCAGCACCACGTACACAACAAAGTGTCCTAGGAATGAAAGTCACCTAAAAAACTTTCTTCTCTCTCTCTCTCTCTCTCTCTCTCCCTCTCAAGAGAGAGAGGAGGAATTTCAATATCTCATCTGAAATTAAACTGCAGAGCTGTGGTACTGTAGTAACAAAAACTGCATGGCATTTTTATCATAATAAGCAGGAAGATCAATGGAATATAATAGAAGGCACTGAGACTAACCCAAAAATCTTTACCCATCTGATATTCAACAAAGGGGGAAAATATAGCTTGGAGGAAAGATAGGATGTTCAACAAATGGTGCTGGACAAACTGGACAGCCAGATAGATATAGACAATTGAAATTAGATCCCTATCTCTCACCCTGCCTAAAAATCAAATGGAAATGAATCAAAGAAGTAGGAATTAAATCATCAACCATTCCATTATTAGAAGACAAAAAAGGATCAATACTCCACAATATTGGGGTAGACTCCTTCTTCCTTAACAGGACTCCCATACTGCAAGAATTAAAATCAAGAATTAATGAATATGATGCTATTAAACTGAAAAGCTTCTGCACAGTTTAGGAATTAGCCAAGGGTGTCAAGAAAGAACCTACAGAATGGAAGAAAATCATGGCCCGCTACCTGTCCAACAGGGGACTAATATCCAGAATATACAAAGAATTAAAAAAACTGAACACCCAAAACAGAAGCACTCCAATCAATAAATGATCTATGGAACTAAATAGAAACTTCCCAACAGAGGAAGTTCAAAAAGCCAATAAATGTATGAGAAAGTGTTATACATCACTAACAACAAGAGAAATGCAAATCAAAACTTCACTAAGATTCCACCTCACTCACTCCAGTCAGAATGGCAAAAAAGAAAAATACAAACAATAGATGTTGGAGGGGTTGTGGGGAGAAAGGAACACTAACACACTATTATTGGTTGGATTGCAAACTGGTAGAGCCTCTCTGAAAAGCAGTGTGAAGACTCCTCAAACAATTTGGATCAAACCATCGTATGATCCAGCTAGCCCCCTCCTAGGTATTTTCACAGAAAAGCTAGAATCAGCTTATTACAGAGATACAGCTTCATCAATGTTTACAGCTTAATTTACAATACCTTAATTATGGAAACAACCTAGATACCCTTCACTGGAAGAATGGATCCAAAAAATGTGATATATATACATATACATATATATGTATATATACACACACACAAACAATGGAGTTCTACTCTGTTATTAGGAAAAAACAATATCATGATTTTGTAGGCATATGGATATAAATGGAAAAAATCATGCTGAGTGAAAGAAGTGAAACCCAGAGACTTAAGGGTCAAATGTTTTCTCTTATATGTTGAAGCTAGAGTAAAACCCACAATAGGATGAAAGTTAGTCACGTTTATTTAATAGACCCATCAAATCTGAAGTAACACATAAACTGTGGGGACTATTGCCATGGGGGGGCGGAGAAAGGGAGGAAAGAGAGAGAGAGTAAAAGTGTACTGTAGAGTACACTTGACTCCCATGAGAACTCCAATTATACCCAGATAGACCTATAAATCTAGTAATTTCAATGTTTAAGTTACATGTATATGGTCATTTTTATCTGTAACTTGGGGGAACATAGAGGAGTCATGAGATCTGGAAGTGGGGTAGTGGGGAGATGCTGGACAATGATTGGGTTTAAGCAACTCTGTCAATACTCATGCATGTATGATTGTGAGCCAACAAATCCTTTAATTATGTAAGACAATGCTGAACCAACAATAAAAAAAGAAGAAACGTAGATGCTGGCCATTGGAACTAGAAATGGTGTGTGGTACATTGATAAGATCCAGGTAACCAAGCACATCTTCTCTGCACAGAAAAAAATGAACAAATAAGCCAAACTTAATGAAATTACCATGGTTTGGGTCTGTTCTTCATGGTTCTGGGCTTAGAAACCTATTTTAGTCATTCCACCAATGAAATTCACATTAACCAAGCCCAAGAAATGGAATTATAGTTCAAAATTTATTGATTTAAATTAAGAAAGAACTGTCACAAGGACTGGGATGTATATGACCAGAGCAGTCTTTTCCTGTAAAAAGAAATACAGGGCCCCAAATAGCAGAAGCTTCTTTAGGAACCTTGAAATCTAGAAAAAAGTAATTGATGGAACTGAGTTTTTGATGGCAATAAGCTAAGATACCTTGTTACTGCCTGAGGGTCAGTTGGCTGCAGTCAGCATATTCAGTGTATAGAAAGGTAAAGTGACAGAGAACGTGAAAGCTATACTAGCAACAAGTCGGCACTGTTGGAAGATGGTTGGCTTTTGCCTTCAATGACCATCTTCCCTTTGCCCTCAGGGAGAATCTTTTATATGATTTTTCAGGGGAAAGTATGTGGGTCTGGGATAGGTTTGTGCCTCACTTGTTCAGTGTTTCAAAATGTAGCCTCTTTGGAGAGTGACCTGTGCACAGCTTATCTCTCATATAGGTTGACCAAAGTTGCAGTTCAGTAGATCTACAGAAGGCATGAATGATGAAAGCTTCTGTATTGATTGAAGTAGCCTGTGTCTGGTTTTTGTTGTGGTCAGCATTTCTGACAAGCCTACTTCCAGATGTGACCTGCTCCCATAACTTGGGCCTAAAGAGTGCCAACAAGGGAGGAATTTGTGCATTCCTATTTAACTTTGGTATGCAGTTTATCTACAAAAATAAAGCAGACAGAAGCAAAGAGAAACTTCTGAGAATTGGGTCTCAGTGTGCAGGGGGTACCCTTTCAATTCAACACATCCACCTTCCATTAAGGATTGTCTTGACAGAAGAATCAAAATATTTGACACATTTTGGTCAACATCCTCTGGGAGAGTCATATTCAGCATTTTCTGATCTAACTTTATCCACCGTTTTCCCTGATGAATAGCCCTCTTATAAAGAAAGGTTTCAATTATGTCTGGCAAGCCTGAAGCCAGTTCTGTTTTTAAAGTGACCTATGTCAACTGCTACTCTGGTCCATTATGTGACTAATCTGAAATCTTACCACTCAAAAGGCAATCTTGGTTTTTTTGTTTTGTTTTGTTTTGTTTTGTTTTCTGTTTTTATGATGCTTTCCACCGTGGAAGCCAAGTACCAAACACATTATACTTTATTATCTGAATGAACGTAATCTCCTCTCATCCAGAGGTCTCTTACTGCTGTTTCAGATTTTCAGGCCCCTCAAATTTATGAAACCTACTAACTAGTTCCTCAGATTTTATCCTATTTCTCTTTCATGTCAAACATTTCTCATATGAAATATATCATATTTGTTCTTATCTTTCCTTTTCCTAGTCATTATTTGTCCCAAATGAAAAGTTCAAAGAATAGCTCAATGTCCACATGTATTTTTCTCACCTAGATTTCCTGATAGTTCTTTGCCATATTTACACATCCCCCCTCTGTTATCGCTAACTATAGAATCATCTAGCATAAATTACTGACTTCAAAACAGTTTATTCTTAAATTCCTCAGCATGTTTTTCCTGAAAAATGGACTAAGGGTAATTGTAGGCAGATGCGTCATGACTGGAGGATATGAGTCCCTAGGGACATGCCTTGGAAGAGTTCATCTTCCCTGCGAGCCTTTTTCCCTCTCTCCGCTCTCTTGCCACCATGAATAGGGCAGCACTCCTCTACCACACTCTTCCACCATGATATTCTGCCTTATTTTGGACCCAGAGTAATGGACTCAGCCAACCATGGGCTAAACCTCTGAGACTGTAAGCCAAAATTAACTTTTCCTTTTCAAAGTTTTTCCTATTGGATGTTTTGGTTACAGTGAGGCAAAGTTGACTATCACAACGATAATATTGTTTGATATTTAATATCAATTTATATCTAGGATCTAATGAAGTATCACAAATATCTTTGTCTTGTTTCTATAGTCTTCATTTATCTAGAAATGTCCCCAGAATATTTTTTCTTTTATGATTATGCCATTTATTGAAGATTCCAGTGAAGTAGCTTTATAGAAGTTCTCATAATCCGATTCATCTGATTATTTCTTCATGATTATATCCATGTAATACATTTTTTGAAAAATGGCATTACAGAGGAGATATTATATATTTCTTATTGCATCACATGAAGAGGCTCATAATGGTAGTTTGTTCTATCACTGATGATGGTAAGTTTTATTACTTGGTTAATGTTTTTTGTTAAATTTCTCCATTGCAAATGTATATGGTTTGAATGTATCCCCTTCAAAATTCAGGTATTGACATTGTGAAAGTATTAAGTGGAGTCTTTAAGAGATGGTTATGTCATGAGGACTCCTTTTTTGTGAATGGCAGTAGCTGTACCTATAAAGCTATCTGACAGGGAGTTGATTCATTGTTGCTCCTCTGCTTTCAATCATGTAAGAAAACAGCAAGAAAACCCACACCAGGTGCCCTTGATCTTGTACTTCCCATCCTTCAGAGCTGTGAGAAAAATACATTGTTCTTTATAAGTTACCCAGTCTTAGGTATACTATTATAGCAGCCCAAAATATACTAAGACACAGGATAATAATTAGAAAATTTCAACTTTAATGTTTCTTCATTTTTCTCCTTCTCTGTCTTTGGTCTTTGCAAATTGACCATCTATGAAGGGAAAAGGAGCGTGATTTGTGTATTTTCTCTTGTACTGTTTCTCCATGTATCTCACAAATTCCAGTTCTTATTTCTTTGGAAGGAGAGGGGCAGAAAATTCTTACCCGACTAATTGTGTTACGAGATGTCATGAGTGTTTCCTGTGATGTGTTTGAAGGTGACTCTCTTAGGAGCAATTTAATGAGTTGTTTGAGACCCTCTTATCCCCATTATTGAGGACCTGTCCCTTGTGCTGCCCTCCATATAGCAATTGAATTTTTTGTGACTGGTTGGTTTGGGTTTCTTCCTTGACTTCTGAAATTTTGGAATTTTTCCCTGCAGTCGTGTCTTCCTCACATCTCAGTGGCTCTGTTAGGTAGGATCTGAGAGAACTCCATGCTAGCTCATTCTAAGTTGTGGCCCATCTCTAATCCCTGGGAAATGTGCATTATTTGCATTGGCAAATATGGAACTGAAGGTCATCCAATCCAGTCAGCCTTCCCCATTTTCCTTTTAAGATATTTTTGGGATGAATCCAGTTTCCTAGGACACTACCAACTATGTGACTTAAAATAACAAAATTTTATTCTCTCACAGTTACAGGGATCAGAAGTCTGAAATCAAGTGCTGGTTTGGCTGTCTTCTCTCCAAAGACTCTACAGAAATATCCTTCCTTGCCTCTTTCAGTTTTTGTTCGCCCCAGCTGTTATTTGGCTCTTGGTAACATAATCTAATTACTGCCTCTGTCTTCATATGACCTTCCCTTCTTGTTTTCATCTTTGCATGGCCACCTTCATGTGGACTAGGGTCTTCAGTGTGACCCTATGTCAGCAAAGACCCCATTTCTAAATAAGATCACATTCTATGGTGATGGGGGTTAAGACTTCAAGATATCTTTCTGAAAGGATGGTGGTGGTGACATCTACCCATAAATTTAGCTACTAGCAAGACTATCTCCTGACTTGAGGAAAAGTGGGAAGCATTACCGTTGAGCTTACTAGCAGCTCCCCAAAATCTCTCTAGTAATCTCTAACCCTTGTATTAGTCACCCCAAACTACTTAATAGTAGAAGAGCATATTCTTGAAAGTATCAAAGAACTAAGAAATATCTGACAGAAGACATAAATCTAGATAGGTAAATCTGCTTGTGAGATTTCTTACAGGGTGCCTTTTTAGATAACACAGGAAATGACAGATGCTTGAGCAACATTTGTAGACCCAGGAGAAAAAATTTGGGATCCAGGGCCTAGTGGGGGAGGCGTCCCTATCAAAACTTCATGCTTTCACATCCTGAACAATGAAACCTTACAAATAAGATCAAACAGAAGTAAATCATTGTGTTCCCCAAAAATTGTAAGCTTGAAATTTAATTAAGTGATAAAAGACTACTGATATCCCCAGGGGAAAAAAAATCAAACACAATGCAAATGGAAAATATAAATGAGTGATGAATAAATAAAACAATGATAAATTTTTTGAAATGCCTTTTTGTATTACAAGCTTAGCCAACCCTTTTTGCCAAGTGATACTGGTAAGGTTACAGTATATGTGTTATTATTTGGAAATGAGAAAAAGTTGACTAAAATATGTATTTGGATATAGAGAAATTTACTAATTAAGCAAAGCTACCAGAATAAATCACATCTGCAAAAAAATGATACTATCTAGTAGGATTTTAAAACATATGTACAATTAAAATATATAATAATAATTGACAGTAGGATTGGAAGGGGGAGTTAATGTATTTAAGTGTTCCATAATCTCTGTTTAATCCAAGAAGATGACAAATTTTTCTAAAAATTTATAAAATAAAGATGCAAGATAATTTCCTGTATAACTACTTACAAATACTTTTAAAATGTTTAAAAATTATAGAGTGAGCAATGTATTAGTAAAACTGATCAATATAACACAAAGAAAAATAGTATAAACAGAAAAGATGAAAAAATAAAATACTCATAATAAGGGAGAAAAAAATAATTATATTGGAAATACATTAAATGAAAAGGAACTAAGTGTTTCTGATAAGGAAATTGTTCAGATGATAAAATGAAGCTCAACTATATGATGTCATTTTAAATATAAGAATGCAGGGAGGGGCTGGAGCGGTGGCTCTGCAGTTACGGCGCTTGCCTGCCATGTGAGGATGTGGGTTTGAACCCCAGCACCATGTACACAATGAAGTGTTGGAGCAATGAAAGCCACATGAAAAACTAAATAAAATGGATTCTCTCTCTCTGTCCCTCTCTCTTAAAAAAAATAGAGGAAAATAGAAAGGAGAAAATAAAAAGATGAAAATTACATGCACTAATTAAAACAAAGCTAAACTAACCATATTCATACAAATTTTACAAAATAAACTTCCATAATAACTTACATATTATATAGTCTATAGCAACTTATATATTAATGCTATATAGTAACTTACATATTTTTTTTAAGAAAGGAACAGTGAGAGAGAGGAAAAAAGAGAATCAATTTTATTTTGTTTTTCATGTGGCTTTCATTGCTCTGACACGTCATTGTGCATGTGATGCTGGGGTTCGAATCTGCATCATTGAGCATGCCAGGCAAGCACCATAACCACTGAGCCACCACTCCAGCCCTGTAACTTCTGTGTTAATGCAAGTTTACAAAATAGAGTTTAAGGGAGAGGTGAAGGGAGGGGACAGGGAGGGAGAATAGGGAGGAATCTAGGCAATCAACAGTGTAGCATATTTTTTAATCCCCCTGAAAATTCAAATAATACTTATGCTATCATTTTATTCTGGAAAATTCACAATCTAAACATTTATATCGCTTGTAGGGGCAAAATATAGAAGACTCAAGAGACTGTGGTGTGGATAATGTGGGGGTAATTCTGATTTAGAAACAACTGCATATCATATTGCTACTTTATCTATATTTATGATTGTACAATAAATCAACCCCTTAATAAAAAATTTTAAAGAAAGCAAAATAGAGTTTAAGGCAAACTCCTATATATCACCTCATGACATTAAAAGTTTCAATTTAACCAGGAGATAGAATTGCTCTAATTTTATATGTGTCTAATAATATAGCTTCAAAATATGTAAAACAAAAAATGAACACAACTCAATAATAAATAGACCAACCCACAGGGTAAAACATATTAGTGTACTTCTCTCTATAACTGATAAAACAAGTAGAAAAATAGTAAAATTCTGAAATATTTGAATGACACGATTAATAAACAAGGTCTAACTGATATATGTGTTACATTTCTCATAGGCAGTTGCTGAACTCTGAAGCAATGTGTGAGGCTGGAAAGCTGAGCCTGAAAGTCAGAGTGAAGTACATGATTTCATGGTACAAAATTCCAGTTAGAAAAAGGGGACTGCCCCCAAAAGATGACCAGTTTCTTCCTAAGACATTTGCTGGATTTTAAGTTTGCATGTGGTACATAAATAGCTACATTCAAAATCTCCAAAGGTAAAACCTCCAGGTTTGAGAAGATGTAAAATTTTTATTCTTTTATTCAAAGGCCTGGGAAGACTATCTATGATTAGTACATTTTTGAAAGAGAGAGGAAAAGATTAATTAAACACATGAAGAGTTGGAAATTTTCAAAATGAAACTGAAACTATAAAAAAAGAAAAAAACTATAAAAGAAATAACTTCAATAGAGCCCTGGAACTCCAGAACATAAATACTCTAGAAATGAAAAATGCCATACCTAAAATTAAAAACTAATTGGATCTAGCAGAAGTCAAGAAAAGTGAACAGGAAAATAGTTCAGTACAAAATATCCAAACTACCTGGGGATAATTGCAATATCCAGAATATTTACACATTTTATACACATTTTATATTATTTTGTTAAAATCTTGTAAGGTTGTTCAAAAATAAAATAAAATAAAAAAAATCCAAACTAAAGGACATAAAGAGGAAAAGGAATGAAAGAAAGATGAGAGCGTAAAAGATACATATAAATTAAATAATCGAAACAATCAGATAATCTAACATGTGTAAATTGAATTCCAGAAGAGGAGGGTGAAACTGGACAAAAGGAATACTTAAAAATAAAACAGGTTGGGCATGATGGATCACACCTGTAATCCCAGAAGCTTGGGAGACTGAGGCAGGCAGATAGCAAGTTCAAAGCCAGCCTCAGCAAGTTAGCAAGGGCCTAAGGAATTTAGCAAGACCCTATCTCAAAATAAAAAAAAAAATAATAAAAGGGACTGGAGATGTAACTCTGTGATAAAGCACCTGTGAGTTCAATACCCTGAATAAATAAATAAATAAATAAAAACAGTAACAATTTCCTTAAATTGTTGAATGCTATCAACACAGAGATTGAAGATTGCTGAACCTTAGGCAGAATAAAGAAAAAGAAAACCTCACTTGAAGTGCATCACAAACCAAGATAATGAGATGATCCTAAAAGTAGCCAGAGAAATGAAACACATTTTCTTTAAAGGATTAACCATTAGACTGATAGCTTACAGTTTATAAGAAATAGTGGGTACAAGACAATAGAATGACATCTGTGAAGGCTGAAAGAAAAAAAAAAACCAGCCTACAATTCTATACTCAGGATGTTTTTTATAAAGGTAAAATTTACATGCTTTAGAGCAGAAAGTTAAAATATTAATTGATAGCATCTATGTTCTAAAAGAAAGTCTAAAATACATACTTTAGGTTGTAAGAAAATCATCCCAGATGGAAGCATAGAACTGCAAGAAGAAAGAGCACTGCCATGGATAAATATATGTAAAAAATACACATAAATAATAATTGTTAGAAATAATCCTATTATGACATTTGGGAATAAAATGTGTGCCATCAATTGTGCTAGACGTGGTGGGGCACACCTGTAATCCCAGCCACTCAAGATGCTGAGGCAGAAGGATTGCAAATTTAAGAATAGTCTGAGCAATTTATTGAGACCTTGTCTCAAAGGTAAAGAGGGCTGAGGATTGAGCACAGGGGTAGAACACCATCGGGTTCAGTCCCTAATAAAAAAATGCCAGCAACAGCATGAAGAATGAGGATATCAAATGTATTAAGTATGTTGTAATGTTCTTGCATTGTTTGTTCAGGAGGTAGTAAGAAAACTTAAGGTGGTCTGTAGTGATTGAGGCATTCATATTGAATATCTAGGTAACTATTAAAATATTTAAGAATAGTTAACACAAGAGAATAACAAAATAACAAAAAAGCTGATGTATCCAAAAGAAGATAACAGAGAGACATGGAATAAAGAGTAAACAAGACAAATCCAAACTAAGTAAATAGAGATCTAAACTAATCTCCTTTCTATTGCTTAACAATAACTGATCATTCAAAATAAAGACAGATTGTCACAGTGAACACAAAAGCAGTACTTGAGTATATGATATTTATAAGAGAAGCAGTTTAAATGTAAGAATAAAGCTAAATGAAAAGCAAACGAACAGAAGTTACAGCATGCAAACAATATTCAAAAGAAAGGTTTTATTTTGTTTTTCACTGATGGGGATTGAACCAAGGGCTTCATGCATGTTAGGCAAGTGCTGTACTACTGAGTTATACCCTCAATCCCTTTATTATTAATGTAAAATATCATATTAATAGACATTAAGACAAGAAAATAATTAGCAACAAATAGGAACATTTTGTAATCATTAATTGTCAATTAAACAAAAAATCATACAATTTTCTCTATGTAATGTTTCTCAAATATATAATTCAAAACTGATCTAAAATCATATAATATATACAGAGATTTTCTTACCTATATCTTAATAAGTATTACAGCAATCAAAATATC
This sequence comes from Aplodontia rufa, assembly GCA_004027875.1. Taxonomy (NCBI): domain Eukaryota; kingdom Metazoa; phylum Chordata; class Mammalia; order Rodentia; family Aplodontiidae; genus Aplodontia; species Aplodontia rufa. The sequence continues at coordinate 16,127 of PVKS010013649.1, forward strand.
AAGGATATAAAATATTTAAACGACACAATCAAATGAATCTAATTGATAACATGTAAAATACCACACTTAACAATTGAGACCAAATTTTCTTTTTATGTATGCATGGAACAGTTACCAAAGGATACCATATGCTAATCCCTAATTAAAGTTTCAAAGAATCTTTAAATGATCAAAAACGTTAAGATATGTTCCCTGAGCACAATGAACTTAAACCAAAAATCAAAAACAGAAAAATAAATGGACAGATCTCCAATAAGTTAACAATCAAGTAACAAACTCCTGAATAACCCTGCATAAATAGGAGAAATTATAGTGAATGTTAAAAATTAGTTTGAACTGACTGGTAATGCAGTACAGTGTATCAAACCCAGTTACATGCAGCTAAAGAAATGCTTAGAGGGAAACAAATGACTTTAAATATAATGAAGTTTGAAAATCAATCATCTAAACCAAGGATCAAAGGAATTTTTCTATAAAGGACCAGATAGTAAAGCTTTAGGCTTTGAGGGTTATATGATTTCTGTCCCAACTACTCGCTTCTTTCAGAGTAGAGTGAAAGCATTCATAGGTATACAGTAAACATGGCTGGCCTCAGCTGAGACAGGAAAAAGGAGCGATATTGAGTAACCAGGACTGAATATGACTCACTCGCATATTCAGTGACTATGAATAATATATGCTCCTTGGATCTGGTAAAAAAAAAAAGCAGTTTATATGAGCAATCCAACAGACTATGATGAAAATGTGAATGAAATCACATCATAGTCTATGCAAGGAAATTGTGGAAAACTTCTATTTATGATAGTATATTCCTCAAGTATTTATTTGAACATTGCATTCTCAGAGAGGCATTCCCTGGTCTCTGTATATCAAAATAATATTGATTTCACATACTTTCACTTCTTTTTCCCTGGTACATTTTATTCTACCATTGTTTTAAATTATATTAAAATTATATTTATTGCTTACTTTATTTTTTTAAAGAGAGAGAGAGGGGGAGAGAGAATCAAATTCATTTAGCTTTTCACGTAGCTTTTGTTGCTCCAACACTTGATTGTGTACGTGGTGCTGGGATTCAAACTTGTGTCCTCGTGCATGCCAGGCAAGCACGGAAACTGCTGAGCCACCGCTCCAGCTCCTTATTACTTACTTTAAAAATAAATCTTTCCATTCTCTCTTGCAAATTCTATGAAAGCTGTATCTTCTTCAGCACCCAAAGCACTGCCTAATATAAAGTGCCTGCTCATAATTATTTGTTGAATGTGTAAACGTGCGAAAGGGAAGAGAACTCAAAGTAAAAAATCCCTAAATTCCAGAAGTGAGATTAAGTTATGTGTGTGATGAGCTACACATAATCACAATCAATCCCTGAGGCATGATGGGATCAGAGGTAGGGCACAATGAGTAAGCCCCTGTAGATCTTTGACTGCTTATTTCAAACCTGTGCTATTCTTTATACATGAAAGGGAAAGTTGCCATCCCACTCTGAGAATTGTTGGTACAGCCCAACAGTATCCCCAGCTCCCTTGTTGGCATAAACAGGCAAGATCACTGGCCAGAAAAGGATAGTGTGGAATAATGAACAAGCTTGACTTAATCCTCACTCTCTTCTTTAAAGGAGACACATAAGGAAATGATTTCCACGCATTTCTTTATATTTTTGCCATCTAAGTTTGAATTCATAAATACTGTACTATAGTTTAGCTTCCCTTACTTTTTGAACTTCATGTAAAAAGAATAATACAGCATATATTCTATTGTGTCTGCCTTCTCTCAATCAAAATTATGTTTGTGAGATTTATCCATGATGTAGCATGTATCTGTAGTTCATTTCATTGTTATATAATGCTAATATACTACAAATTGTCAATCCATTCTACTGCTGATGGGCATTTGCATTGTTTCTTATTTTTGGAAAGTGATACTTTCCAAAATGAGTGATACTTCTAAGAAAATTCTTGAAGTGAATGTAACCTGCTTTCTGAATTGTGAACAAAGGACTCTTCTATCACAAAAACAGCTTCCTATGTTTTCCAGATTTTCTTATTACTGAATTGTCATATGACCTTCAATAACTGTTTGATTTTCTATATTCTACTACTAAGCAGTATGGTTCATCAATACAAAAAATATCTTCACTTCCTTCTTGTTACCAGGAAAGGATATTAGAAGGATTAATAATATTTAAGGCTCTGGAAGTCCTTTGAGCCCCTTTGGAGAACTGCACTAGATTCAGTCTCTGAATATTTATAGTAATGAGATCCAGGCATATCACAAATAGGTGATATCAGTGAGACATTAAGATCTCATTTAAGTCATACAGTTTAATCATGTATTATAAATTCTTCTAGAATTTCTTTAATAAAGCTATTAAAGAGGAAAAAGTGTCAGTAAGGACAAGCAATGACTTCAAATTATTTGTATCTATGTGAGTCTCTTTGGTAGTTCAACCTTCAGCTTCTCCAGCCCCACTGAGAGAGTCTGAATCAATGGATGTGAGCCAGAGCACAGAAAAATGGGACTTTGATAAGTACCTGTTTTAATCAGCTTTTTGGTGCTATGACCCAAGGACCTGACAAAAGCAATTTTAGGAGAAAAAGTTTATTTGGGGGCTCACAGTTTCAGAGGTCTTAGTCCACAGAAGGCTGGCTCCATTTCTTGGGGCTCAAGGTGAGGCTGAACATTGTGGTGGAACTCATGGCTCTAAGGAGTAGAGAGAGAGACTCCACTCCCCAGATATAAAATATATACTCCAAAGGCATGCACCCAATAATCCACCTCCTCTAGCTGCACCCTATCAGCCTGCAGTTAATCCCCTAACTCACTGATTGAGTCTTTAACCTAATCATTTCACCTCAGTCTTCCTGGATTGTCTCCCAGGAGCTTTTGGGGGACACCTGTCATCCAAACCATAACAGCACCCAAAGAAGATCACATTTCCCAGGCTTGCTTGCAACTAGGGAAAGCCATTTGACATGACTTTTACCAATAAGGTGTAAACATAATTTCCTGAGTGGGACTTGGTTTTTAACCATCTACTTTTTTTGTTCTTTTTAGTCCTTCATTTTTATTAATTCTTTTTAGATGTGTACAATAGAATACACTATGATGTAATCATAAAAGCATGAATTGTAACTTATTCTAATTCACCCAGAATTTCCCCTTCCCATCCCTTTGTCCCAGCCCCTGTTCTTTTTAGATATGTGTAACAATAAAATAAGCAATGATATAATTTTAAAAGCACAGAGTAGGGCTGGAGTAGTGGCTCAACAGTTGCAGCACTTGCGTGGCATGTGCAAGTATGCGAGTTCAAACCCCAGCACCATGTACACAACTAAGTGTTGGAGCAATGAAAGCCACATGAAAAATGAAATAACACCGATTCTCTCTTTCCCTCACTGTCCCTCTCTCTTTAAAAAAATAAAAATAACAGATTATAACTTGCTCTAATTCAGCCACCAGTATTTCCCCACCCCTATCCCCAGTTCTCTTTCCTCTATTCTACTGATCATTCTGTTATTTACTAGTAGTTTTTTTAATTAGTGCCTTGTTGTACAGATTGATGAGATTCACTATGGTATGTTCATATATGAATATAGGAAAGTTAATCTGATTTATTCCACAAACTTTCCCTATCTCATCCCTGCTTACTCAGTTTCCTTCTTTGGCTATTTCTATAGTCTTTTCCTTATTTTGGGTAAGCTTCCACATATCAGACAGAACATTAGCCTTTTGACTTTTTGAGACGGCTAATTTGACTTAGCATGATAGCCTCGAGCTCCATCCATTTACCAGCAAATGCCATAAAGTCTTTCTTCCATATGACTGAGTAATACTCCATTGTGTATATATACCATATTTTCTTTATCCACTCATCTGTTGAAGGGCTTCTTGATTGGTTCCATAGCTTATCTATTGTGAATTGTGCTGCTATGAATGTTGATGTGCCTGCATCACTGTAATATGCTGATTTTAGATTCTTTGGATATATACTGAGGAGTGGGATAGCTGAAGTCAAAAGGTTAACCTTCTTGAGCTATTACCATTCAATCTTCTTTCTTTCCTACAGCAATAGACTTTCTCAAGATTATATATTAAGTGAAGCCTCTTGTGCTCTGTCAAATATCTGTTCCTCTACTTTTCTGACATTTCACCAAAAATGTTTTCCCAAAGCTTACTAGTAACATCTTGAAAATCAAATTTTAATTATCCTCTCTCAGCCTACATTTTCTTATAACTGGTTCATTCTCTAACACTTCTGTAAACGTCTCCTGGTTGGTACAGTGTCTCAGCTCCTCAATTTGATTCTGTGCTGTTTCTATGCTAATCATGGAAATCTTCCTTGGTTCCTAGTGTCTGTCATCACCCTTAAATTTAGACTCTCATAATTTTTTGCTATTAGATTTCTTTCTTTTTCACTTACCTTTGCACTGGTAATTGCATTCCTTTTGAGGTTTTGGCTGCATAACTGCCTGTGCCCAGCTTAAATTCCCCCTCTAATTTCTCACCCATGTGCCAGGCCTACACTTTCAGATATTTGCTTCATACAGCCACTACCTCTTATTCAACATGACCAAACTCAAAATTGTCCATTTAAAAAAAAAACAAAACAAAACCCTAACTGGGCTGTCCTTGTGATAGAGATGTTTTAGTCAATGGATTGTTCTAAATTTTCAGTATCAGGAGTTTACCATGTGCCAGGGACTGCTAAGAGCTTTATGTTTTTGATTCTCACAGTAGTTCTGTCAGCTGCATCCTAATATTGGCCCCATTTTACAGATGGGGAAACTGAGGCCTAAAAAAGTAAAGTAATTTCCCTAGGTCACACAACTTGTAGTAGCTGAGACTGTTCTCCTGATGCCTAAGTCAGTGGCTTCCTTTTCCACAATAATGCTTCTAACATCTTCTTAGTTTAAAACCTTAATCACATGTTAAGTAAGTTGCCAGATTCTGCCAATTTATCTCCCCAACTTCCTGTTGTTTCTTCTAACCAACATATACCACTGTCAGCTTGTTGATCTGCAGGATCACTATTTGTCTCACTTCAAGTCCTCATGCACTGTTACAATATCACTCTTCACAACTACAGCTCCTCTCTTCCTTCTCTGGAGGATAGAAGAAAATCCAGGTACCCATGAAGTGGCCCCAGCCTACTATTTCATTCTTAGTTCCAGCCTTTCTCAACTTGTTTTGAACTATAGCCAAATGACCACTTGCTCACAGAGGATGGTTCCCCACAGACCCACCTAAGGAGTTCATGCTTGTCCTTGAAAATTTTAACAACCTACCTGCTTCCTATGTGTCCAGTCAGGTTGTAATCTGGCTCAAATCCAGACCTATCCAACTCCTTGCATGCGTTGGCAGGATCTTGTTACAGTTTTCTTTTAACTTTGTGATCTAGGTCCAGTACCTGGCTTCCTGCCATGTCTTAGTTACTAAATTCTCCTTCTTATACATCCCTTTAGGGACTGGCACCCAGCTAATCTTGGCAGCTCCCTGAGCCTGAAATTTTCTACCAGAAACACAGAGGAGCAGCAGCTGAGAGTGTTGTCTTGTGCACTGGCTTGAGCAGCTGCATGGATGCCTGTGCCCAGCCTCCCCATGACCCTGTTTTCCTGCTTTCACGAACTTCCCTCCAACATATGTATCTGCTTGCAGAACTACTACTTCTGTTTTTGTCATAGTTCCAGACCCAATGTCTTGCCCGCAACTCTTCAAACCCAGGCCACCTTAAAGTATACATCCTAGGGGCTCTCAAACACAACTCCAGCATGTTGCTAGGCACTGGGTTTGTGGTGAGTAAATGAATATGGAAGATGTGTTGTTATAATTAAGCAGATTTCTTTAGATGAGACTTTCTAGGGTTTTATACTTATTCTTATGCATTGAAACTCTCTAAGACTAGAACTACAAATAAGTGCTAGTCCCATACTTAAAAATGAGACTGTTTTCCAATGATTAACTCTAGGGACATTTCAAAAACACTGATTACAACTAGAAAGTGCATATGTTCTTTCCATGTTTTATTCCTTCTTCACATGGCCAAATGTATTAGGCACCATCTAGACTTCTGGAACTGTGATAATTACCATTTCTGTGGTCCTTTAAGAGCTCACAGTCCAGTTATAGAGAAACATTTCCACAGGTAAGCAGCAGCACAATGAGTAAGGATTATGTTGGAGGCACAAAGGAGTAAATAGTTCTGCCAGAGTATTTGGGGAAGTTTCTCAAGACAAGGACATTGAGTTTGGGTCTTGAAGAATGGTGCAAGAAATTTGGCTCTAGGAAAAGCATATGTAAAGGTACAAAGTCACACAGTTTCTGTGTGTCTAGGAAGTGGTGTGTTTCAGTGGTTTAGAGGTACAGAATGTGTGAGGGACAGGTGCAAGAGATAAAGCTAGAACATAGGCTGAGGTCAATAGGAAAAGGCCTCATAAGTAAAGAAGTTAAATTTGGGGATAGCCAGAAGAAGTTATTTGTTTCTGTTCTTTTTTAAAGAGAGAGGGATAGTGTGCATGCGTGTGTGTGTGTGTGTGTGTGTGAGAGAGAGAGAGAGAGAGAGAGAGAGAGAGAGAGAGAATTTTTATTTAGTTTTTCATGTGGCTTTCATTACTCTGAGATTTTGTTGTGTAGTGGGTGCTGGGGTTTGAACTTGTGTACTCACGCATTCCAGGCAAGCGCTGTAACCGCCGAGCCACCACTCCAGCCACAAAAGTTTTAAGAAAGTTTGTAGTGAAGTGATTGTGATGGTGCTGTGTCATGTGGAGCAGGCTGTATTGATTCAGTTTCTGGTCTTGGTGTGGATGAAGTCTTAGCTCAGGAAAGCTGGCATGATATAAACTTCCTTTAGCTTGAGATTCAAACCATTATTGTGGACCACATTCTCTTCCTAAAGGATGATAGTTTCACAAGGTAGTACTGGCTTTTGTGTTTTTCTCCTTCAGTGCCTTACACAGTGACTAACCTCAAGTACATGTGTAATAAACGCACTTCCTACATCTTCAATAACAAATAAGGTGTTAAGAAAGTTTGTATCACCTATAAATACCACAGTTTTGAGGAAAAAGAGCTCTCTGGATGCTGAAGTGAAGAGAATAGACACTCTGGAGGAGCTCAGACTTGTGGGAGGGTGGATGCAACCAGGATGTGGATGAAAGAAGAGAAACTCATCCTAGGTAAAGCAATTAACTCTTACAAGTACTAGAAAACAAAAGGGAAGACGTAAAAGATTAGACTTGGGTGAGCAGCAGAGTACACTGAAGACAAACTTCTGGGCAATGACTGAAGGCTCCTTTAATTTTTCTCAGGTAGAGGCACAATTGTCCCTGGGTCAGGTGGAGAGTTTCAGGGAAACAATGGTTAAAAGGAAGGCAGGGAGTATGCAAATACATCAGGAATTGAGGAGAAGGAAAAATGATCACTAATTGGCAGTTAGGAGGCTAAGCTGATTACAACAGAGCATGAATGCTTCACAATAGGAAAGGAATAAAATTACGTAGTTGCATCAGACTGGGGTGTATGTTAGTTAGTCATCTTTTTGCTACTGTAACAATAACTGAGATAAATTAATTTAGGGGGAAGGTTTACTTATTTCAGTCCATGATCAATTGGTCCCATTGCTTTGGGACTGTGGCAAGCAGCACATCATGGCAGGAGCACATGGCAGAGAAAGCTGCTTTCCTAATGGCAGCCAGGAAGCAAAGAGAGAAAAGGAAGTGACCACAGCACCACAATTCCCTTTGAGGGTACACCCCCAATAAACTAACTTACTCCCACTAGGCTCTTTCTCCTTAAGGTTCCACCCCCTCTTGTTAGCACTGTGGACTGAGAACCAATACTTTAACACATGAGGCTTTAAGGGACATTCAAGATCCAAACTACAGCAGGGTAGGATTGATTTCAGCAGAGAAATGTACATTTAAATAGTGGAATGAGGAAAGTATAGCAATCATTACAGGTTCAAAGGAGATCCAAGAGTTAATGCTATTCAGGGAATGACACTGGAGCAAAACAGTGTGGCTACAAATTAGGGAGGGAGTTGCATGGGTGTAGAGAAAAGAGACAAAGAACATTTTGATAGAAGAAATATCAGTATGGGTGATAGAAAAAAGGAGGAAGGGAGTCAGAGATCAATTTAGAATTTTGAGCTCAGCTGGCAAAGAGCAGCATGAAGGGGCATCCGCAGAGGCCGAGATCCTGGGTGCTCTGACTGGCCAACATACAGACCACAACTCTGTGTTGGTGGGCTTCATGGAGACGGAACCTCAGGAGCTGTGCAATGTAAATTATTATTCCTTGGACTGCCAATGACGGGGAGCATCTCTGTCTGCACATGGTGGGGAGGTGCCAGTGTTCATGATAAGATTGAGCTTAGGTCAAAGTGGAGTGCTGTGCCAATGGCCCGTGGCAGAGGATAGCACAGTTTAATTTGTATGTCCTGGTGGAAAATTTCAAGAGATAGAATGATTGGAGCATTGGTTCCTGAAGGCAAGAATAAGGCAGCCTAAACCTTTTCTCAATTCCAAAATACCCCCAATGGGAGAAGGGAATAAGCATATAATTTATGTAAGGCAAAATTTGAGGAACTAGTAAAAAAAAAAAGTTTTGGGGACAACAGTCAAGTTAAAAAGTTTGTTTGAATTAGGCTTTGATTCTGAAATCCTATTGCATCAAGCATTACCTGAAATAGTTTAGATTGGGGATGTTTGGAATTAGGTGGATTTCACTTTAATTGGATTTGACTATGGTGTAAAATCAGATGTGAATTCCCAGAATATATTTTAGGGAATAGCAGGTGAGGTCACTGTTTTGAGCATGTTGCTGAAAGCAGTGGCCAGGAAATAAACACTGACATCAACCAGTTTTCTTAGCTTACTGAGAGCATATCATGCTTCCTTGATCCTTTGCCAAGGAACACGGCCAACACTGGCACAGAAACTAGGATTGAATGATGGGTATCTAATGTCCCTTCCACCATCAGAAATAATACCAAAATAATTCCACTGGAGTTATGTGGAGCAGACAGGGCCAGCCTGCAGGATGGGTGTGTGTGAAGGCACTTTGAGTTACTTCTGGCCTGACTATGATGGCTTTTATTGGTGAATTATACTTTTTCCTTCTAAGAGAAGGAGCAACAGCAGTAAGGCCACTGGAGAACTTTTTAAAAGAGATCAAGAGATTAGAGATATATTAAGGGTCTCATGCTAAAATCTGTAGTAGAACAAGAAGCAGATAATCATTCTTCAGTACTCTGTGGACTGAATGACAGCATTCAGTGACTTGTGAAGGCTGAGGTCAGAAAAGAGCATGCATTTTGTACACATCGGTGACAGTGTCAAGTAATGCTTGCAATTGATAAATCTTAGAGGAGAAAATTGAGCATTGCAAAAGGTTGCCCTGGAATGCATCAACACCCCAAGAGGAATATTTTGGTGACAAGCCTGACAATGTTACTCTGCCCAAGGACCTCACTATAAAAAGTTGCACCTGTCAATAGTAGCTTCTGTAGAACAGAGCCTTTGGAGTTCTTTTTCAACAGAAATGTATTTGATTTCATCCTGGGGGCCATTCTTAAGTCTGCAAAAATTGTATAAAAAGATGTTTGAAGGTGTCCATGTATTTCAGTTAAGCTTTTGTGTCACTGTGACCAAAACACCTGACAAATAACAACTTAGAGGAGGAAAAGTTTATTTGGGGCTCATGATTTCAGTGCAGAGTTGGCCAGCTCCATTACTGTGGGCCCAAGTAAGGCAGCACATCATGGGGGAAGGGCCCAGCAGAGCAATGCTGCTCATTTCATAGTAAGGTCAGGAAGCAGAGTGGGCAAGAAGGGCCACAGGAAGAACAACCCTTCCAGCCATGCCCAACTTGGTTACAGTTACCAACCAGTCAGTCCATTCAAACTTAGATGGACTGATTAAGCCACAGCTCTTATAATATAATCATTCTACCTTTGAATATTCCTGCATCAACAGGAGACTTGGGGGGACACCTCATATCCAAATCATAATGGGATATAATTAAAGAAATTTTAATAATTTTTTAGAAATTTTAAGAGAGCTGTTAATTAAATTTAATATCTATCCAAGTACACAAAAAACCTCATCAACACATATATTCATTTTTTTTTAAGAGAGAGAGGGTCAGAGAGAGGGAAAGAGAGAATTAATTTTATTTGGCTTTTCATGTGGCTTTTATTGCTCTGACACTTCATTGTGCATGTGGTACTGGGGTTCAAACCCACATCCTTGCATGTGCCAGGCAAGCATAGTAATCACTGAGCCACTGCTCCAGCCCCATTGTGAAAAGGAATGTCAAGGACATGATTTGAACATGTAATAAACAGAAAATATGCTGTTCAATAAAATAAAAAAATACCTTTGGAACAAAGTACTTTGTTTTCATTTAGAACAATCAGAAGCATTTTTAATTAAAGAGGGTAGATTTATGTGGGCATGTGCTTGGACTATCATGTGATTATGTTATCACACCATTTTTAAATATTCTTTCTTCTAAAAAAATCTATTTTGATTCATAAGGGCTAGAAATGCCATAAACCTTTAAGCAATAGCTTGACTATAACATGAACTCTGCAAGAGTCACAAATGATTATATTATGGATCATAGTCATTTTATGTAAAATAAAATTGAAAATTTTTAATTGATTAACCATAAGATTTTTACTTTAAAATAATATTTTTTCTCATTATGAAAGTAGCACATGCTACTGTGGAACATTCTTAAGGTTGAAGAAAAAAAGGCCATCCGTAATTCTTTAAGTACACCTATTCCATCAATATGAAGAAAATACTGTGAGTACGCATTTACACATTTATCAAGTGCTTGTTGATTCTCTACTGTATAGTATATAATACATATATCATACATAATATATTCTTTTAGAAATTTAAAAAGATACAATTCTCATCTTTTAGGAGCACATAGGCTACAGAAGAACTCTCACAGGCAAGAAAAAGTTCCAGGTGTTGTGGTTGAATTCTGTGCAAAGCGAGAATAGAGATGGGGACAGGAGTCAAAGAAGCAATAGGGTAGGAGAAAACTTCTAAGGGTAGAGAGAATTTGAGGCCAGTTACAAAGCAGAGAAGGAAGGGGAATAGATTCCAGGCAAAGGGAACAGCATGACAAAAGACATGAAGGTGTGAAAGAGTATGGAAAGTCCAAGAAATCATTTTCTATAGCTGGAGGTTGGCTACTAGCATGTGATAAGACTGTAGAAGTGGGTCAGAAATTCAGGTTGTGAAGCTTAAGAGTGGGAACCCAATTCCATATGAAGCTTTGTATTGGGCACTAGCTGACATTTGACCAGATTCTGGATTAGGGTGTCTTAGCTGGAACAGAGTGGGAATCTAGTTAGTCTGGATATGAAGGACACATTAAAGCATAAATTGTATTTACCTCTGGGATGTGGGAGCCAAGTAACACTTCTTTCTTTAGATCTTTCTTCTAGAATGAGCACAAACTATTTTTATAAAATACTGGGCTGATTGTTTTGTTTTGTTTGGGGAAGAGAAAAATTTTATTTGGCTCAGTTGGAGCCCAGAAGCTGTGAATTAAAAATAATTCTCATGTTTCTCTAGCATGCCCTAAGCCATCGAAGTCCCAAGTTTTTGTTTGCATCTGTTGCTAAGCTGGAGGGCTTTTATTCTGCCATTAGGGTTATTAACGTACTGAATCAAGAGGACAGAGACTGGATATGAGTTTCTGCAGACAGAAGGAGTATGCAGGATTTGGAGAAAGCTACTGTCTTTCATGGGAGGCTTCACCTCTGAAAAAGAAGTCATAGGTTGACAGAACTACTGAAGAAAAACTCTGGATGATAGTAACATATGCAGAACTATTGAGGACTCAAGGGGCTGAAGGTGGCACCACAGTAGGGAGCAGCCTACCCACCACCCCTCTGCACAGAACCAAGTGATTCTCTGCTATCAGGAGCAACCTAACATTGCAGGCTGTGTGGGCGTTGTTGTCACAAGATGGACAGGGGCAGGTGGGAAGAACAAAGAGAGGCCTCAATAAGCTGGTGGGTGTGTGGTCAGTCTGGGAGCTGAAGCTGAAGATCAGGACAAGTGATGACTTCATTTTAAGCTATCGTTAATGGCCTTGTTTTATGATCACAGGCTGTAGGAGGCTCAGTGTGAGGGTGAAGTTACTGGGACCAGAAAGAAGATGCATTTATTAACAAGTAAGAACTTCTACAAACAGTGGGATTCAGCACAAAGCTGAACTTGATTGGCTTCATGGTCCAGAAAGCACCATAGTTGACAAAGTAGCTGGGGTTCTGATGAAGGAAGGTGGCAATTGTGCTGACCGCCACATGCCTCCCCAGTCCCCATGGGACTTCAGAAGAGGCAGGCCTTGAGCATTAGAGTGCTCTCCCCGCTGCCCACTCCCAGACAAGACCACAGCCACAAACATCTGCTGCAGCATAGGCAAACCAAATGCAAGCACATAAAGTGAGACGACAAATGATTGACTTAAACATTTGGTAGTTTAAGTAAGGACTTCCCATCATGAAAGGAGAAGCCCAAATGTGTTTGAATGCAGACCAGGCCTGAGGTCAGGAGGCTTTTCTTCAACTTCCCCAGGACTCACATGCTAAAGTCAAGACAAAATCAGCATAAAGACCCCCTGCTGAGGAAGTTTTCTTTTTTCTTCCTTTTTTTTTTAACAGAGAGTGCTATTCAAAATCCCCCTCCCCCGCCAGTAAAGGTTGAATAAAATTTCAGAAGTGATTCAATCAGTATTTTCATAAATAAATGGATCCAACAGCCATTACATTAGTTCTTGAAAGGAATATAGGGGTATAATTAAACTAATCTGAGTATCTCATTTCAGTGTTTCTAGGTATGGTATTGTAAATGGAACATAGCTGCTGTTTAAAAAGTGATTTATGGCTTGCTCAGTAAATGAAAATAGGTTTCTCATGGGCCTGACACCACCCTGTCCTTCCCCCAGAGGTTATCACCCCTATGTCAGGGTTTGAGGACAGCCTTGGTGCAGTCTGAGTGGTGTGCCTGTTTCGAGGACCCTGGGGTAGTCTCCAGTGTCCTCTACATGTGTTCCTTAGGATTGTTCGAAGAATAGAGCTCTGTCATCAGATAAGGATATGCTTGTTGGCATTCAGGGTCCCCTTGGACATTTATAGTGGACCTTGGCTCCTTTAAGAACTCCAAGAAATTCCTTAGGTCAGGGAATATCAGTAAGTTATTTAACCAGCAATGCTGAAAATTTTTCACTACAGCCAGGTGCAGAGGTGCACACCTGTAATCCCAGTGGCTCAGGAGGCTGAGGCCAGTGGATCAAATGTTCAAAGCCAGCCACACCAACTAAGTGAGGCTCTAGGCAACTTAGCAAGATCCTGTCTCAAAATAAAAAATAAAAAGTGCTGGGGATGTGGCTCACTGGTTAAGTGCCTCTGGGTTCAATCCCTGGTACCAACAGGGGAAAAATCAGTACAGAACTTTTCCCTTGTACTACCTTATAACATGGAGTGCTCTGCTTTCTAGAGGAGGTTCTAAGTAACTGTCTGCATTGTCTTCTCACATACACCCTGGTATTTCCTTCCTGAACATACCACACAGTCTAATTATTTCTCTTTTTTTCTTTATGTGATGTGATTGTCCTTTAGGGCAAGGACTAGAGCCAACTGATTATGGTATTTTTGCCACACCTCAGCCAGTTCCCACCGAATGACTGCCAAAGACACATAAATGACCAAAAAGGATATGAAAAATGCTTAACATCACTAGTCATCAGGGAAGTGCAGACCAAAACCACAATGAGATATTGTCTCATCTCAGTTAGAATGACTACTACCCAAACAGCAAGAAATAAGAACTGCTGGTGAGGATGTGCAGAAAGAGGAGCTCACACTCTATTGGTGGGATTGTAGATTAGGATGATGATTATGAAGAACAGTATGCAGGTGCCTCAAAAAAGTAAAAATAGAACTACCAGATGATCTAGCAGTTCCACTCCTCCTCAAGGAAAGGAAACCAGCATATCAAAGAGCACCTGGTTGGGGCTGGGGATTTAGCTCAGTGGCAGAGCGCTTGCCTAGCATGCGGAAGGCCCCGAGTTCGCTCCTCAGCCCTAAAAAATAAAAAAAATAAAAAAGAGCACCTGCATGCCCACGTTTCCTGTAGTACTACTCACAGTATCCAAGATGAAATCAACTGATGTATTTATCTATAGATGAGCAAAATATTATTCATCCATAAAGAGGAATGAAATCCTGTCGTTGGCAGTAATATGAGTGGAAATAAGTGAAATAAGCCAGATACAAAGACAATTACCACATGTTCTCACTCATCTGCAGAAGCTAAAACAATTGATCTCAGCCTGGAGTGGTGGCACTCAGTGGTGGCACTGTAATGCCAGTGGATTAGGAGGCTGAAGCAGGAGGATCACAAGTTTGAGGCTAACCTCGGCAACTAGGTGAGGCTCTAAGGACTTAAAGATACCCTGTCTCAAAATTAAAAAAATAAGAATGACCAGGGATGTGGCTTAGTTTTTGAGTGCCCCCAGATTAAATCTATAGTGCCAAAAACAAAACAAAAAGTTGATCTCAAAGAAGAAAGTAGAACAGTGATAACTAGAGGATAAGAAGGGTATAGAAGGGTGGGTATAGAGGAAGGCTGAAGAGCAGGTACCAAAATACAGTTAGATATGAGGAATAACCTTTAATGTTCATAGTATAGAAGAGTAATTATAGTTTATAAGAATTTATGTATTTTTGTGAAGAACTAGAAAAGAGGAGTTTGAAGTTCCTGACAAAGAAATGAGGAGATTAAAATGTTAATTATCCTGATTTAATCAGTACACATTATACACATGTATTGAGTTATCACATTATATCCCATAAATATGTATAATTATTATGTCATTAAAAAGAAAAAAAATTTTAAAACTGCCAAGGAAAAGGAGCTGGGTCTTGGACAGGCTAAGGGTGTGGATGGGGTTTTACTTTCCATCTGCTAAACTCTGAGGTATATCTGGCAAACAGTAGCTGCCACACAATTTCTTCACAGCTAGATTTAAAGGGATGATGTGAGGGGATGGGACACCCCTGCTCTGAGAATTTCCTTCTGGTTAGGACAAAGTTGTCCAACAATGGAGAACCGGGGTATTTTCTGTGTTTCAGGGTTCAATCTCCTATTGTTGGTGGATGGGAATGGAACTGGAAGTCCCCTGGGCATGGATTGGTTGTCTGTTAAAATCAAGCCAAGAGGGGCTGGAGTGGTGGCTCCATGGTTATGGCGCTTTGGCATGCACAGGGTTATAGGCTCAAGCCCCAGCACCATATGCGTAACAAAGTGTTGGAGCAATGAAAGCCAGTTGAAAAACTAAATAAAATTGATCCTCTCTCTCTCACTGTCCCTCTCTCTTTTAAAAAAAATCAGGTCAAGATAGTGACTGGGTTCTTCTAAAAACATCACTGAAAAGGTAAAGTAATAAATTATGGTATATGATAACAGCATGAGAAATGGACATAATTTTTCCATATTTTCAGACTTAATAGAACATCATTAATGGCACAGGTAAACTTGTAAAAAATGTTAAAAAAGAAAACACTAAGGACAAAGTCCTGGGAAAATCCTAACCAGTCCTGAACTTACTGTCTCTTCACCAGTTGGCTGAATCTGAAATCAGTCTGCAGCTGTGTCTAATGTGTGGCTCCTGAGAAGTGTGTGGACAGGTGGGGAGAGAAACCTTAAGCCCATGCACCTGTCAAGTTCTAATTTTCTCCTTTGTCAGTGTTTCTGGTATCCACACCATTGACCTAGAGGGAATGGCTACCACCAACCGCTTAAGTCAGTCATCAGTCAAATCATACTCAAGGCCTTGGAGAATTAGGGTTGTCTGAAGTTCAGTGTAGCCATTAGCAAACAGAGCAGAGAATTGGAGTCTTTTGTTTGTGCTGTTCCACCAGCCCTGGGAAACGGGGTCGCTTTACTGTCTTGTTGTTACTGGGGTGAGCTTCTTCCTGCCTCTACCCTACATTGATAATTTGCTGTTTCTTACACTTCTTTCCCACACAATCTTCCTGTTTCAAAGGATGAAGAGGCCTTTTGTCAGAGGCTGATCAACTCAGAGCATCCTTCTACCATGGTGGCCTCCACCCTTTCCATAAAATTCACCAAAGTCTTGTAAAAATGAAAAATTCTTGGGCCTTATCCCTGTCAGTTCTGATGCTGGGTGCTGCCCAGAGATTTTTATTTTTAACCAGCCCTGCAGGCAAGGTTCACACAAGGTTCCATGTAGAGATGCTATCTTACCCTTGTTCATCTTACTCTTACTGACTCATTCCCTGGCCTGTAAATATGCTCAAACCTTCTCCTTAAAAAGAGAATCTTCTCTCAACGCATTTTCTCTATATTTCTTTATAGACAACATCTCCTGAAGAAATAAACTTGGCTTTTTGTCTATTTCCTCATCCATTTCCTTTTCTGTTTTCTGCAATTCAGGGTTTATTACAACACTCCACATATAATGTTATTACCCTTAAAACAAACAAAATCCACCAGTCAACTGAAACCC
The DNA here is from genome assembly GCA_004027875.1 of Aplodontia rufa. Lineage (NCBI taxonomy): Eukaryota > Metazoa > Chordata > Mammalia > Rodentia > Aplodontiidae > Aplodontia > Aplodontia rufa. Next base: position 32,687 of record PVKS010013649.1, read on the forward strand.
AAACCTTCTGCAAAAGCCCGCCCACCCCTTCATGAGAGCCTGCCACCTGTTCGGGCATACCTCTGTCCTGTTTCTCATTGTTTGCTGCTTCATAGTCCCAGCTTTCTTATAGTTTCTGGACTTGCAGAGTTTTCTTGCCTGGGGGCTTTGACATTGCTGTCTGGAGCCCCATGCCTCAACCCCTTCCATCTCACAAGTTATTTCACATGCCTGCTAACCTGATTTGAGGTAAAGCTCCTTATTAGTCTCCCTTTTATATCTAATTTTATGTATTTTTGCTTGTTTATCTCATCAGATTATGAATTTCAAAAGACTGGAGGCTTTATTAGTGTACTTTGTCATTTTACCAAGCCCAGTTCCTGGAATACAGTAGATGATTTAGGTGTAGAAAAAAAGAATCAAAGAAGCTGTTTTGTCGACGTCACCCACCATCCCCTGACTTCCAGATTCTGCACCCAAAGGCACTACTGGGAGAGTGAGCACCATAGCACCAGCTACATCAGCAGAATAGCAGAAATCCGTGACTCAGCATTCCCTGAGTATCTTTGGGTCCCTAATGAACAAAGTCGGACACCCAGCACTTCTATGACTGTGGTTGATCCTGATGCTAGAGAGGCCTCAGGGAGTTCGTTTTTCTAATGATTTCTTTCTAAAGAAAGCCTAGTTTCTTCTTCTGTGCAGAAAGATGGTATTGCTGATGTTACTGTGTGATTACAGGATAATCTCAATAAATCTCTTGAGACCTTTCCTTTGTTGGTTTTTGCACAGCGAATGAAATAAAGGGAGGACTAAATCATATACTTCCTGTGTGGCACTGTGATATTTGGGGTTCCCTTGGAAACTATGGTTTCCAGGGCTTTGCCTCTCAGCATCTCTGAATACATCCTCCTGACTTCTGAGTGCAGTGCCCATAATGTTCCCTTCTAAGTCACATTTTACTCTCCTTCTTTGGGGACATAAATCTGCCAGCAATAAAAGTATCCAACTGGGTAATAACGTATGCAGTGTACATTGTCGGTGTTCCTAATTGCTGTTAAATGGTAATGGGACTTAACTGGTGTTTTAAAAAGAGCCCTTAGAAAGCACCCCCTACAAAAAAGAAAAAAACTGATGCCTGCTTAGAAACTAAAGTGTACTCTTGGACTTGCACCCAGGGTGAAACTTCAACAAATCTTTAGCTCCCCTTCAATATGTTTTCTTAGCAGATGAGATCTGCTAAGGTGGAGAGCTTGCACATTTTATAAATGGCTCTGAGAAATCATATTCTAATCACTGTGCTGTTTTACAGTGATGACATATTAATATCTCAGCATTGGATCAGGGTTAGCACTTGGGATGGTTGATACAAGTTTTATGGAGGGAATAACCAATATATTGTGCAGTAACTTAGGAAGCTCCCCAGAAAGGAGGATGGGTGTTCCCTGAATATTGAGAGGAGAGGTCAAGATGGCATCTCTGATAGGGAAGAAGGGGGATAGTGCTCTGGAGAAGGGGATTGCAGACAAGAACACAACTGCAGCCAGACACTCTGCTATTCTTTCCACAGGAAACAAGCAGAGCTGGTATGAGGGTAGCAGAGATTGAATTCTGTTAGCAATTTGGGTGGTAATCAAGGTCCTTGGCATCAACCAGAGATTTAAGATGAAAGTAAAATGGTAGTCAAGAATAAAAACAGCTCCATGCAGATCAGGCCCTTTCATACACATATCTGTTTTCCTAGTGATAAAGGCATGAAGTAGTCACTTTTCTTAAAGCTGCCACTCTCATACAGAAAGTGACCAGGATCAAACATCTCTGGGCTGAGGAATTCATTGTTATCACATAGCGTTGATGTCAGTGATGCCAATATGGCTGTGCCCACATGGTCAGGTTAGTCACAGCAATGATACAATGTCTTGAAATGTAATAGAAATGCAACCAAATAAAAAATAAAACTATCACACATGAGAAAGAAAATCATCACTATGTTTACTGGCAGGGCTAGAAACCCTATGAGAATCACTTCTCTAGATATAGAGATGGACATAAAATAAATACTTAAAAATCAATCTAATACTGTATACTTACTGTCTGCTTATTTGTATGTACCTATCCATAGCATCCTGGATGCTGAAGAGATCCAGCTTCAGGTTTACGCAAGTCAACTCTTACTATATTATTGCTGCTTGCAATTTCCAGCATCACTGCCAACTTAATCAAGCTTTTTCATACAGTTTAGCTGATTTTTTGCAGTGATTGCTTCTTGGTCTTATGACTTAATAGCTCATGGAATGGAGAGAGGATGAAGCAGCCATTCATAAATGTACTGAGTATCTACTGTTCTGTCTTAGGCCTTGTGTTAGATGCCTAGTTTCAAATGATGAAGACCCAGTGCCACCCCAAGGGGTACACTAGGAAGGGTACGCTGATGTTCCTAGGTTTGGCAACAGGAACAGAAATAGGATTCACAGAGAAGAGCAGGTTTGGGAAGAAAGAGGTGAATTCAAACTTGGATACTAAGGATTTGCATTTCCAAATAACTATCCACATGGGAATTTCCAATAAACAACCAAAATAAAGAATCAGAGCAGAGGAAGAGTCCAGAGTATATGACAGGAACTCAGAAGTGAGATCTAAAGTGGTCCTTGAAGTCCTGCAAATTGTTGAGTTTGTTAGGGAACTCAAAGGGAGAAGGGGAAATTACTGAGACTAGGAGCTTAGAGAAAAACTCATGAATTCAATCTACAAGAAGAAATAAAATCATAGAGTAGAGGAAAGTGAAGTCATGAAAAGCTAGAGAGTCAGGAAATGCCCAAGAAGGAAGGCCAGGGAGACCTCCTCGAAGTGGACAGCGATAGTGACAAGTGCAGTGGTATGTAAAGTAGCAAGGCCAGGGAACGAACGGCTTTGATGTACAAGAGATGCTGGGGACAGTTGTTCATCAGAGCAATGGAGGTAAAACACTATCTGCCAAGGGCCAAGGAGTCGGGATGTGAGAGGAGTGGAGGCTGTTCTGGAGAAGGTGAATGGTTAGATGGACAGGGGGAAATGTGAGAGAAAGGGAGAGGCCAATCTTGCTGGGACACAATGGGTGATTTTCCAAATGGAAATTGGACTGCCAAGGAAAGCAGAGAAGAAGAGAAGAAGGGGGAAAGACAAGACATGGGATAAGGTGGAGAGAAAGGAAAGTGAAGGAAACTTTCCTTGGATGTCTTTAACCAATTTACAAACCTGGGAAGCTGGGAGGGAGTGACCCACATTTGGAGCCATCCCTTTAGACGATACCCAAGAAAGTAAAGAAAAGATGAAAAAAATTGAGTATTGTTCAGTCACTCTGAGAGCCAACTTGTACTTTTCATGAATTTTGAGAATTAAAATAGCAAAATTTCTCCAAAAATTCTTGGACAAGAAAGGTGCTATGTTGGAAAAACAGCAAATGAGATTCTGAATGGAGGTGGAAGAGGGCCTGCCTATTCCAAGAGCAAATTGTGTGCCCTCCTCCCCTTATCTTCTTGGCCCCATTCTCACAAGTACTGATGGACAGGCAGGGTTGGCAGCCAGAGTCATCTGAGAGAAGCCCATACTGTTGGTGGCAGTTTCCCCAGGATGCCTGGGTTTCTCTTGCCTTATACCAGTCTTCACAATGCAGAGGAGGTTGTTGCCCTAATTTTGGGGTAAGGACTGAATAAACTATACCCATAATATCTGTCAATGCTAATAAACCACCAAATGTACAAAGGCGATTAATGATCACAATACTACCCTGCTGATGGTACAGTCTTGTGCTATAATTATACATAACAAGCCACTGGTCTAACCTGTTTAGGCTCCTGAAATTTAAGTGACCCAAGGGGAGAGTTGTGCCTTTGCATGTCCTGGAAGTCATATATGCCCCTCCTGCCCACTGTTTAATTATAATTAATCATAAAGATGCGACTGAATGCACAGGATTTTTCCTTCTGTTTTTTCCTGCTGCCAGAGAAGGAGCCAGTGGCCTCTAAAAGACCTATAAGAGCAGATCTGTTGCAGCATCAGCTTCAAATCCCTATTACTCAATCCGGTTTCCCTGCACCCTTGGCTTTCCTTCTTCTGTTCTTTCCTTTTTCCCTTGGGCTTGCCAAATTTGGGCTTAGTCAGTGCTGTGATGTTAACAGTGCAGCTCTTAATAAGCCAACGCACGCTGACTCAGAACCAAAGAGCCGGATCAGCACTGTACCAACAAAAACCAGAGACAAAAGCAGGGGCAGAGACAGGAGCCAGGTAGCTTCCTGAAGTGCTGCTCTTTGTACTAACATCTCACAGAAGCCTGAGGAGAGAGGGCAGAGGCAATCTGAGAGGTGATGAATTCCCAGGAAGAAAATGCTGTTTCAAAAAAGAGGGAAGATTGCAAGCTCTGTGTGTGAATGTGTGTGTGTGTGCGCGCGCGCATGTGTTTTAAAACAACTCTTACTGTGCAAATTACTTTAATTGAAATTAATATCAATATAATTCTAGATTCACCTGGAATTATAAGAACTAATACAAAGAGATCTCATACGTTTTCCCAGTTTTCTTCAATAGTAACACTTTTGCATACTTATAGCATAAAATCACAGCTGAGATACTGATATCGATAGAATTCACCATCTATTTCAGATTTCCCAATATATATGTGTGTGAGAGCATTTAATTCTACAGTCTTATCACATGTACAGAGTTGTTTCCAACATCATAATCAAGAGAGTGCTTCATCTCCACTAGAATTCTCTGTATTGCCCAGTTGTAACCACATCTATCTTCTTCACTCCATTTCCCATTGTCACCCAACCCCTAGTCCCTGATAACCATTGTTCTCCATTTCTAAGGTTTTGTCATTTCAAAAATATAATGTAAATTTAATCATATACTAACATTTGCAATTTTTTTCACTCAGCAAAGTTCTGAGATACATTCAAATCATTGTGTATATCAATAATTAATTCCTTTTAATTACTGAGTAGTATTCCATGCTATGGATGACTCAGTTTGTTTAATCACTCATCCTTTCAACCTACCTACATTATTATATTTGAAGTGAATTTCTTCTAAATAGCACATCAAGGGGGTTATGTTATTATGATCCACTCTGCCATTCTCTCTTCTTATTGCTATCTTTAAACCATTTTTATTGAAGATAAATATTTCTATGTTGGTGACCGAGTGTGCCTCTTTAATTATTTTTGTTTTCTATTTGTTAGTTGAGCAATTTTTATTCCATCTCAATTTATTTTTAGTGTTTTTAGTATATTTCTTTAAAGTTAGTGTTTGCTCTGTGTATTATAAATGTATGACTTACACAGTTTACTAGCATCAACAACTGCTCTGTATTGTGCACAGTCTCACTCCCATCTATGCTTCTTTTCTTTTCTTTTAAATTTCATTGCCTTAAGAATCATTGTTGGGGCTGGAGCGGTGGCTCAGCGGTTTTGGCGCTTGTCTGGCAAGCACGAGGACCCAGGATCAAACCCCAGCACCACATACACTACTAAGTGTTGGAGCAACGAAGGCCATGTGAAAAACTAAATAAAGTTGTTTCTCTCTTTAAAAAAGAAATCATTGTTAACATTTTTGTCTCAGTATGGTTTATAAATCCCCTGAAGAGGATGGCATGCACCCACAAATCTGTTATTCTTTCCTGATGCTTTAGACTTCTCCCTTTTATCAGTAGCTTTCTCTCTGATAAATTACTTTAGCCATTCTTTAAGCTGTTTGCTAGGGACAAATTATTTTAGTTTCCTTTCATTTCTAGAGGATCGTGTTCCCAGGCATAAAATTCAAAATGGACTTTTTTTTCTTTTCAAATACTTGAAAAATATTGTGCTATTTTTTCCTGGTTCCCGTTGTTTCAGATGAGCAATCTACTGCCATTAGAAGCATTTTCCTCCTACAGGTAAGGTGTCATTTACCTCTATTTTCTTTCAAGACTTTTTTTCCTTGTCTTTGACATGAATTTCTTTGGATTTATCTCATTTGAGATTTACTCAGCTTTTTAAATCTATAGGCTTGTGACTATCATCAAATTTGGGGCATTTTCAAACACTTCTTCACAGACTCTTTGGCCCCACTCCTCTTCTGGGGTTCCAATAATAGAAACTTTAGGTCTTTTTTAATAGTCGCATTGGTCCCCGAGGCTGGTCAATTTTAGAGTCTATTTTCTCTGTTTTTTCAACTGGACAAGTTATATTATCAAGTTCAGTGACTCTAACCCTTGTCTTCTCCACTCTACTACTGAACCCATCCAGAGGGTTGTTTCAAAAATTTCTGCCATTGTATATTCTAGTTCTCGAATTTCCATTTGTTTTTATTTTTATTTTTTGTAATTTCTATTTCTTTGATGAAATTTTTGTAATTTTTTTATTTAAAAGAATATTTTTAATAAGGAGAATCAATTTTATGTGTTTTTTTAATCCGGCCTTGTTTCTCTGACACTTCATTGTACTTATGGTGCAGGTGTTTGAACACAGGTCCTTGTGCATGCTGAGCAAGCACTTGAACTACTGAGGCACCACTCTAGTCCCTGAAGAGAATTTTTAATTGACTATTGAAGCATTTATTTGACAGTTGTTTTTATATCCTTATATGATAATTCCAACATTTTATTCTTCTCAATATTGATATCAGTGGCTTATCTTTTCTCACTAAAGTTGTGGTTTTCTTGGTTTGGGGCATGATCAGTGATTTTTATTGTATCCTGGGCATTTTATCTGGATCCTTTTTAGGTCTTTTATTTTAGCAGGCAGACCCTCTGTTTAAGTTTAGTACTTAGGTCTTCGGTTACTTCCATGGCCTGTAGTTCCAAATCAGTAATATTTCAAAGCCTTTGGATTTCTTGGTTTACCTACTGGTTCTGGGGTTCCTATCTCTGTTAATGCTGACGGATGGAACAGTTCTCCCTGGGCTGAGCCACCAGGTGTATCTTGAAGTATGAGAGGAATCTCTGGTGTGAAGACAAAGGGGCTTCCCTGGCTGGGTCACTTGTCTTAGTAGCATACTTTTGCTGGTTCTGCGAATATGGAAGAGTCTCACCATAGTCTCAGGCATCTCTTGTTTGTATTTTCCCTAGACTATAGATTTGTGTTATCCAGCTTTCCATTACTGTAACAAATACCTGAAATAAATCAACTTATAAGGGGTAATGATCTCTTGGTCATTTATTATGGCTCAATTTTAGAGGTTTTAGTCCAGGAATAGGTGACACTCTTGCTTTGGGCCTTTGGTGACGTGGCACATCATGGTAGGACACATGATGCAGAAAAGCTGCTCACCCTATGACTGGGGACATAAAAAAGAGGAAGAGACCAGGGTCCCCAAATCCCATTCAAGGGCACACCCTAAGGTCTCCCAATAGGCCCCATCTATTTAAAAAGCTTTTGCCACCTCCTAATAAGCCACGGGCTGGGAACTAAGCCTTTAAATACATGGACCTTTGAGGGACATTCCAGATACAAACCATACCAAGACCTGTGGAGGTAAAACTAAGTCTGGCTGTACTTGCCCAGCTGTAGCTTCAGTACATAACATAGAATATATAACAGGGCACATGCAGCAGGCTGGTTTTGTTATTATTATCCAATACTCAGAGCCCTTTGAAAGCAGATTATCTATGTGATTCATCTGGCTAATGAAATGAAGCAGAAATGATGAGTGTCACTTACAGGTGGCAGCTACGAGAGCCAGGAAGACCTTCACTTTGTACTCTTCCCTCCATCATGATCACTGATGATGCTTCAGACAGCAGCTGTTGTGTCAACCCACATTCCAGAGTAAAAATGATGACAGTTTGGAGTGAGATCCCTGTAGATTTTGGAGGGCAGGTGATGTGAGTGGGCAGGAACCTTTGTATGTAGAGATCTGGGGCGTAGTTTTTCACTACAGCACCACATAGTCTACAGTGAACTTTGCTTAAAGAATTGAGTGCAGAGGCAAATTTTGATATCCCTGGAGGGTATTCGAAATGCATAAATACATAGATTTTTTTAAGAGAGAGAGAGACAGTCAATTATTATTTATTTTTTCATCTGATTTTTTTTAACTTAGTTGTCCTCACACATGCTAGCCAAGCACTCTATGTCTCTAGCCCCTAAATGCATTAATCTTAAAAATTATATTCATAAAGGACTGGGGATGTATCTCAGTGGCAGGGTTGCTTACCTAGCATGCACAAGACCCTAGTTTGATCCCTAGAACTGCAAAAATAAATAAATATAAAAATAAAAAGTCATATTCATTAAGCATTTTATTGATTCAGCTTATAGTCCCTACTTAAACACTACAATTGGGGTTTAAAAATCAGAAACCACACTAGTGGTCCAACAGCATCCATCTATGAAGACATTTGCAGTAGAGAGAGCTTTTTTGTTTTGTTTTGTTTTGTTTTGTTTTAGGAGAATTGTGGAGCTGGGGATATTTCAGTTGTCAGAGCAACCTTCCTTTCTGTCTCTGTACCCCGGGCAGATTCTAGCTTTAAAAACTATTGATATGGTCACTCTCTGCATATCCACAAATTGTTGCTGCTCACCACATTTGTGCTTCTTTTGTCATTCTTGGAAATTTCTGTCTGCATCCTACAGCCTTATATTAGAATCCCCACCAGTGGGTAACAGTAGCATAGCCTCTGGGTACCAAGAAGGCGAAATTGGATACCATCCTATAGAAAGAAAAGCAAGTTTCCTCTGAGAAAACTTAGGTAAACTCACAACACTCGTATTATTGCACATTATTGCTAGATACTACTTCTTAGATTAAGCTGACCTTGGTACTTCCTCTTTTGCTCTGAATGTAATTCATTACTAAGGAAAAGATCTCTTGGTCATTTAATGAGGATGCAGAGATACTTCTAAATCGTGAAGAAGGAATCTGTGCTTTTTCTTTCTTTCTTTTTTTTTTTTTTACAATATGGTATTGGCGAAAGTGAAATGAGAATGACATATGTACTTCTGAGTCAGAGAACCACAAGGACCTCTGGCCAATTAAACCCGTGGGTCAAATTTGCCCTCTGTGTCTATCCCTAAGTACTCCTTTCTATTGAAGACCCCTGTAGCATCCAGCCTATTATCTTTTCTCTTTGTCTACCTAAAACCTTATGTGTTGAACTTTGTCCCAATTTAAAAAGATTTTTCTTATGGGACCCAGAAAAGAGGCAAAGGATCAAATGTCAGGAGAAGTTAGGTAGAGGGGTTCAGGGGGTGGGTTTATTGACCAAATTATGTTGCTGTATTGTGTGAATCTATGAATATGTGATAACAAATCCCATCATTATGTACAACTATAATGCAGTAATATAAATAAATAAAAATAAAAAGATTTTTCCAGACTAGAGCAGTGGCTCAGGAGTTGGAGTGTTGGAGTACCACATACAACAAAGTGTTGGAGGAACAAACTCCAGGTGAATAAACAAAACTGATTCTCTCTCTCTCTCTCTCTCCTTTTCTCTTTAAAAAGAAAAAAGATTTTCCCTTTATTTATCTTTATTTACTTCTAGAGTAAATAGAAAGAGCAAAGGGAAATTATAGAGCAAAACTACCACAAACGAAATGAAAAATTCCTTAGAGGGATTTAACAGAAGATTTAAACAGACAGAAGAAAGAATTAATGAATTTCAAAAGTATGTCAATCTCAATTATCCTGGTCTGAGAAACAGAAGAATCAAAGAAGGATAAAAGTATGAGAAAAAATAAGCAGAGTCGTAAAGACCTGTGGGACATCACCAAGTGTACCAACCTACCCATAATGGAAGTCTAAGAGTGAGAGGAGAGGAAAGAGTAGAGGAAAATAGTCAAAGAAATAATGGCCAAAAATATACGAATTTTGATGAAAAGCATTTAGTACGTATCTAAGAATATCAAATTAGAAAAACTGAAGGAAATCTGCAAGCCTGTATATTATAGTCAAACAGTTGAAAGATAAAGATCTTGAAGTCAGAGAAGAATGGCTCATCACAGACGTCATCCTCAATAAGAAAAAAAGCCACAAGGAACCACAGAGGTAAACAGGCAGAGACATGGCATCTTTAAAGTGATGAAAGAAAAAGAATATCAATGAAGAATTCTACATGCAGCAAAGCTATTCTTTAAATATAAAGGATAAATTAAGGCATCCAGAGATTAAAATCTGAGATTATATATATATATATGTATATATGTATATATATGTATGTGTATATATATATATATATATATATATATATATATATATATATATAACCAGAGCTTTTGGATCCATTCATCCAGTGAGGGACATCTGGATTGGTTCCATAATTTAGCTATTGTAAATTGGTTCCATAATTTAGCTATTGTAAATTGAGCTGTTATGAACATGGATATTGCTGTGTTGCTGTAATGTGCTGATTCTAACTCCTCTGAGAAAATACCCAGAAGAGGGATAGCTAGATCGTATGGTGGATCCAACTCCAATTTTTTGAGGAGTCTCCAAACTGCTTTCCAGAGCAGCTGGACCAGCCTGCAATTCCACCAACAGTGTGCTAGTGTTCCCATCTCCCCACAACCCCTCCAGCATTTGTTATTGTTCATATTCTTCATCTTTGCCAGTCTGACTGGAAGGAGGGGAAATCTTAAGATAGTTTTGATTTGCATTTCTCTGATTGCCAGTGATTTAGAACTCTTTCTCATGTATTCATTGGCTTGCTCAACATCCTCTGTTTAGAAGTTTCTGTTTAGCTCTCTGACCCATTTATTGATTGGATTGTTTGTGTTTTTGTTATTGAGTTTTTGAGTTCTATATAAATTTTGGATATTAGTCCCCTGTCAGAGGGATCACAGGCCATGATTCTCTCCTATTCTGTAGATTGTCTCTTGACTGTTATGACTATTTCCTTGGCTGTAAAGAATCTTTTTTAATTTAATGACATCCCACTCATTGATTTTTAGACTATAATTCTTTCACTTTAGGATCCTTGTTTAGGCAGTCATTACCTACTCCCATTTGCTGGAGTGTTGGTCCTAATTTTTCTTCTAGCAGATGTATGGTAGCTGGCTTAATTCCTAATTCCTTGATCCATTTAGAATTGAGTTTTCTGTACAGTGAGAGATAAGGATCTAATTTTAATTTTCTGCAAGTGGCTGTTCAGTTTGTCCAGCACCATTTGTTGAATAGACTCTCTCTCCTCCATGTTATATTTTGACCCCCTTTGTCAAAGATCAGATGTTTAAAGATTTGGGGCTTTTTCTCAGAGTCTTCTATTCTATTTCGTTGGTCTTCATTCCTATTTTGATAGCAATACCATGCTATTTTTAATACTAGAGCCCAATAATATAGTTTTAGATCTGGTATTGTAAAACCACCTGTTTCATCTTTCTTGCTTAGTAATATTTTGGCTATTCTGGGTTTCTTATTGTTTCAAATGAATTTGAGAATTACTTTTTCTATATCTACAAAGATTGACATTGGAATCTTTATGGTGCGTTTGTTAGAATGGCCATTTTAATTATATTAATTCTGCCTAACCAAGAGCATGGAACACCTTTCCATCTTCTCAGATCTTTTGCAATTTCTGTTTTCAGTGTTTGATAATTTCCATTGTGGAGGTCTTTTAAGTCTCTTGTTAGATTAAATCCCAAGTATTTTATTCTTTTAAAGGATATTGTGAATGGGACCGATTTCCAAATTTCTTCTGCTTCCCTATTATTGTTGGCATATAGGAAAACTATTGATTTATGGGTGTTGATCTTTTAGCCTGATACTTTGCCAAATCTGTTTTATAAGCTCTATCAGTTTTCTGGTGGAGTTTTTTGGACCTTCCAGATATAGGATCATGTCATCAGCAAAAAGGGATAGTTTGACTTCCTCTCTTCCTATTCTTATCCCTTTGATTTCTTCCTCCTGTCTGATTGCTCCAGCCAGGTTCTCAAGGACTATATTTCATAAAAGTGGTGAAAGAGGGCAGACTCGTCTTGTTCCTGAGTTCAGCGGAAATGCTTTCAACTTTTATCCATTTAGTATTATACTAGCTGAGGGTTTGGCATATATGGCCTTTACAAAGTTAAGATAAGTTCCTTTGATCCTTATTTTCTCTAGAGTTTTGCGCATAAATGGGTGCTGGATTTTATTGAAGGCTTTTTCTGCATCTATTGAGATGATCATATGGTTTTCATCCTTAATTCTGTTTAAGTTATGAATCACATGTGTTGATTTGCATATGTTGAAGCAGCCTTGCATACCAGGAATGAAGCCCGCTTGATCATGATGAATTATTTTCTTCTTTTTTTTTAATTTGATAGTCATTTTAGAATTATATTCTTAAATTTTACTATATAAGATAACAATTTAAAATTTTATCACAAACTATTTTGCCATTTTTCACACAACTAACATTTCCATGCTTATTACTACTTCACGTTTCAAACAGTGACCCATAAATTTGTTTAAAAATAATAATAAAGTACTTTTTCTCTCTTTTTTTTAAGTATAATGAACTTAAATTAAGTAACATGCTGAAGATATTACTAAAGATACTTAAGCTTTTGATTATGGCCTATGCAATGAAATCTGTAAGAATTTTTCTAATTAACTTTCAAATCTTCCCATAACTTTTCTGTTCAAAGAAATACTATCTTTAAAATAATCTGCAAATCAAAAACTAATTCACAAGACCCTGTTACAATAAACACTAATTTCAACAAGTCTCTTCAATGTCTTGCGTCAGTTTCCTTGATTATGTCAACAACATGGAAACATTTTTAAAATAACAGAACATTTAATTACATCAGTTTCCCATCAGTCCATAGAAGACATTTAATGATTATATCGGCCATTTCCACTGGTTGGCAGGAGGCTTTTCCACTAATGGCTCCCATGGTTTCCATTGTAGCATTTTTCTTGCCAGACTTAGTTCATTTTCAGCCTGAACAATAACTTCTTCTATTTGGCCAAGCTGAAGCTGGTTCTCTAATTTTTTAACATCTGGTTCCGCTTTAACCATACTCAGTTTCTCATTTATAATCTGTTCTGTATATTTTCTATATGCTGCATTTTTAGGAATTTGCTCAAGAACATCAAGAATCTTTGCATACAATGTTTTTAGCCTCTCGCGTGGTGTCGGAGTTACGGCCAATCCCACAAGGCCCGTGGTCTTCTTCAGCACACCCGCCATGACAGCGCCCAATGAATTATTTTCTTGATGTGTTTTCGAATGCGGTTTGCAAGAACCTTATTGAGGATTTTTGCATCAATATTCATGAGGGATATTGGTCTGTAGTTTTCTTTTTTTGATGTGTCTTTGTTGGGTTTTGGTATCAGAGTTATGGTTGCTTCATAAAAAGTGTTGAGAGAGTTCCCTCCTTTTCAATTACTTGGAATACCTTCATAAGTAGAGGTGTTAGCTCTTCTTCAAAGGTGTGGTAAAACCACAGAGGATCCATCAGGTCCTGGGATTTTCTTCTTTGGAAGACTTTTAATTGCTGTATGGATTTTGGTGCCTCTTATGGGGTGTTTAGGATTTCAATTTCATCCTGTGTCAATTTGAGGATGTATGTGTCTTGAAATTTGTCCATGTCATCCAGATTATCTGATTTAGAGTATAGTTTTTCAAACTATGTTCTGATAATCTGTTTCATTTTAAAGGGGTCAGTGGTGTTTACCCCCTTTTTGTTGGTGATTTTGTTGATTTGCTTTGATTCTCTCCTTCTTTTAGTTAGATTAGCTAGGGGCCTGTCAATTTTATTTATTTATTTTTTAAGAACCAGCTCTTTGTTTCATCAATTCTTTTTATTGTGTTTTTTTGTTGTTGTTCTCAATTTCATTGATTTCAGCTTTGATCTTAATTATTTCCTGTCTTCTGCTGGTTTTGGGATTATACTGTTCTTCCTTTTGTAGAGATTTGTGTTGGAGCATAAGCTTATTTGTTAGGGATCTCTCCTGATTCTTAATGTGGACACTCAGTACAATAAATCTTCCCTTTAAGAATGCTTTCATGCTGTCCCAGAGGTTGTTGTTCTCATTTTAATTCCCTTCCAAGAATTCCTTAATTACTGCTCCCATGTCTTCTTGGATCCATTCTTCATTTAATAGGATTTTCTTCAATCTCCATATATATGTGTGTTTTGTGCCATGGTTTTTGCTGTTAATTATTAGGGTCATTACATCATGGTCTGATAGGACACAAGAAATAATATCTACTTTTTTATATTTGCTGAGATTTCCTTTGTGAACTAGTATATGATCTATTTTGGAGAAGGATCCATGTGCTGCTGAGAAGAAGCTATACTCTGCCAATTTGGGGTGGAATATTCTGCAGATGTCTGTTAAGTCTGTTTGATTTATGGTGTTGTTTAGACTGGAGAGTTCTTTATTGTTTCTTTGCTTTGATGATCAGTCTATTGGCAATAAAGTAGTGTTAAAATCTCCCAGTACTATTGTGTTGAGGTCCACAGTGGTTTTATATCTTGGAGTATTTTTTCCACATAGTTGGGAGAATTGGTGTTTGAAGAGTATAGTTTAGTATGGTTATTTCCTCTGCTGTATTTTTCCCTTTACTAGGTTATAGTGGCCTTCTTTATCGCTTTTGATTAATTTATGTTTGAAATCCACTTTGTCAAATATAAAAATTGCAACTCCAGCTTGCTTTCTTGGGCCATAGGCCTGGTAGCTTTCTCCCTATCCTTTGTCTCTTATACTGTGGGTGTCACTGGCTGTAATGTGGGTTTCCTATAAGCAGCATATTGTTTGATTTTGTTTTTTGATCTAATCTGCTAGTCTGTGTCTTTTGATTGGTGCATTGAAACCATTCACATTTAGTGTTAGAATTGTTATGTGGTTGTGGTTCATATTCATTGTGTTTTATTAGTAAATTCTGTGCTGTCTTAGTTGTCTGTTGATAGCCTGTACCTTTATTGAATTTCCTCTGATTGTGGGTTTTGAGGAATATTAGCTTGTACTTGATTCTGGAATTTATCTTTGAGAATTCTTTCTAATGCTGGCTTTCTGTTCACAGATGCTGCAAGTTTGTTCTTATCATGAAAATTTCTTATTTCCCCCTCAAATTTGAAGCTGAGTTTTGCTGGGTATAGTATTCTTGGCTGCATGTTGTGTTCATTCAGACACTGAAAAATTTCCTTCCAAGATCTTCTCACTTCCAGAGTCTGAACTGAAAAGTACAATGTGGTTCTGTTTGGTTTGCCTCTGAATGTGATTTGGCATTTCTCCCTTGCCACTTTCAATATTCTTTCCTTGATTTCATAATGTACATTTTGAATATTATGTGTCTTGGTGAACTTCTCATTTGATTAGGCCTATTGGGTGTCCTCTAAGCTTCCTAGATGAGCATACCTGACTCTATTTTTATATAGGCAAAATTTTCTTAGCAATTTCCTTGAAAATATTCCTTAGCCCATTTGTTTGTCTTTCAATTTCTTCCTGTATACCAATTACTCTTAAATTGTTTCTTCTCATTTCATCCCAGACATTTTTAAAATTCTGTTAGTGCTCTGTGAGTTTTTGTC
Organism: Aplodontia rufa; assembly: GCA_004027875.1. Taxonomy (NCBI): domain Eukaryota; kingdom Metazoa; phylum Chordata; class Mammalia; order Rodentia; family Aplodontiidae; genus Aplodontia; species Aplodontia rufa. Next base: position 48,139 of record PVKS010013649.1, read on the forward strand.
TTTTTTGTCTTCTGTGTGCTCTAGCTTGCTCAGCTTGTCCTCACTGTCAGAAGTTCTTTCTTCAAGAGCTGAGGTTCTGTTTTCTATGGAAGTTAGTCTATTATTAAATTCTTCCATGGTTCCTTTCATGTCATTGACTGCAGATTTTAGCTGTTACTTCCTTTTTGAGTATGTCTATTTCTTTGATAATAGAGTTTTTCATCTCTTCAGTCTTCTCACTTAGTCCCTTCAGTCTTCTCACTTAGTCCCTTCATTATATCTTCTTTTAATTCATTGTTCTTTTTAGTAATCAGATCATTGATAATATTTTCAAGGTTTTCATCTTGACCCCTATCCGTGGCATCGTTTTTGGGGGAGTTTTGGGTTTGAGGTTTTGGGGGAGTTTTGGGTTTGAGGTGATCCTCTCTTTGTTCGATTCTTCATTTTGAAGAGCTTCCTGTGGATCTCTGAATTGAGATTTCCTGAGGGGAAAGCAGGAAGTCCTCCAGGTGGTTTTTTTCCTTGCAAGTCAAATGGTCAGATGAGCCACCAACTCTTTGATGATCACCCTCTTCCCAACATTGTTTCTGCCTGGGTCCTGGTGTTTCTCTATCTTTTGGTTCCAGGCTCAAGGTTGCAAATCTGAACCTACCAAAATGGAGACCTACCTTCCAGCAGGACTCAAACAGGCCCCAAAAGGAATGCAGAGCACCAGTAGGTGGGGGCTGCTCCAGGTGGGGAACCTCCACTGGTTGGTCCTGAGCAGGGCTGCTCAGAACGGGGGTTCTACAAGAAGGACAGTGAGAGAGAGACACACACACACACACAGACAGAGAGAATCAATTTTTATTGAGTTTTTCACATGGCTTTCACTGCTCTGACTCCTAGTTGTGTAGGTGGGTGCTGGGGTTTGAATCTGTGTATTTGCACATGCTGGGCAAGCGCCGTAAGCACTGAGCCACTGCTCCAGCCCCTCCCACATCTATCTTGACAATCACCAAAATTCCCACCTTTGCAATGCATGATACAACATTGAGAAAAGGAAATAAGCAACCTAGTATTAAAACTGATCATCAAGCTAGCAGTCCCTGAGGTGCCCTATAGTCTTCACTGTATTTCCCTCAAATTTTAAAAAATATCCAGGTGGCTCTAAGAGTTCCCTGAGATACCTGCCCTAGGATATGATCTATTTATGTAAAGCAATACCCTCCTGCTAGTGGACAGCTCTCAGTCCTTTTCCCTCTGAATGATGATGTTAAGTAAGCAGAAAATCATGAATAGGAAGAGCTAAGAGAAAAAAAGGGGACCAAAAATCTGAAAATAGAATAGTAATTTTATTTTATTTTTTTCCACCTTTATTAGAAGTATATTGCGATACAGGATACAGATGAGGGGGAAACATTGTCAAAACTGTAGCAATCAATGTGTATAAACTTTGATAACCAGGGGTAATGCTAACGCATAGATAAGCTACTATGGGTTTCATCTATTGCAGTTTCCCCCATAAGAACTCATGTGTTAAATGGGTATCTAGTGTAGGAATAACATCGGCTTCTGGAATGGTTCCCCCATCTTCCCCATCACCCGACTCCTATGAGTTCTTCATATACCCTCCCCCCTCCCATTCCCTTCCCTCCATCTCCAAGTTCCCTAGGGAGCTTTCACCCCTGTTGCACTGAAAGTCATTCAATTTGAGGCTTTGTTAGGTCAGCCGTCTGTCCTACTGCTTCAACATAAATTCTAGTATCAACAGATGAGAGAAACCATTTGACCCTTAAATCTTTGAGCTTGGGAGACTTCACTAAGCATAATTCTGTCCATCTCCATCCATTTGACTTCAAAAGCTACAATATTGTCTTCTCTGATGGCCGAGTAGTATTCCATAGTATATATGAACCAAAGCTTTTGTATCCACTCATCAAGTGAGGGGCATCTGGGTTGGTTCCAAAATCTAGCTATAGTAAATTGAGCTGCTATAAACATTGATGAAGCCACATCACTATAATATGCTGATTCTAAATCTTTTGGGAACATTCCCAGGAGTGGGATAGCTGGGTCGTAAGGTGGTTCCATCCTTAATTTTTTGAGGATTCTCCATACTGCTTTCCATAGTGGCTGAACCAGTTTGCAGTCCCACCAGCAGTGTA
>PVKS010013650.1:0-50273 GCA_004027875.1 Aplodontia rufa
CTGAGCCACTGCTGCAGTCCCTCAGATCTATTTCTTACCAATATCCTCACTCTACCATGTTACTTCTTTCCTCTAAATATCACTATGCTTAATCAGAAAGAATGCATCAGTGTGCCTCCTTGGCCCATGATGTAGGGTCGATTTGGGCATCACAAAACATGATGCCAATACTCCCTGTAAGCTGCAGATCACCGCACATGGCAAAGGAGGAAAGGAACCTTCACCCTCCCCTGTCTTCGCCAACACAACTCCCTCCGTGGAGTCAGCCACTAGCTAGTATGTGTCTTACCTTCTAGATGTTTAATATTGAAAGGCCGTACACATTTATGATGAGCCATTCATTTTATCTTAAAGCTTTACCAGTATTTGATTTCTTTGACCCTCATTATACCAATAAAGAGGCTCATTTCAGTGTTCAAAAGACAGTGCAGTTCTCTAACTGATGACACAGGATCACTTGGTTTTCCCAGGTGGCTCCAGGCTGCATCTGAAGCCAGGTCATCTGTGCCAGCACCCACAGCTTTGATCCCTCTGCTCTTCTGACTCTATATTGTCTCATCTCCACGAATGTGTTTTCCACCCAATCTATCTGCAGGTGTATGAAGTGCCCCATCTCCATGACCTCTCTGAAGTCCAGCTCTGACTCAGGAGGCACTGCTGGGCAGCCACAGAACAATGGGGTCTGAATTTACACCCTCAAACTCAACAGCAGTTCCACCTTGGATTAAGAATTTTGTAATGGCCAACCAGAGTGAATGTGTCCTTGAGACTCCAGGAAAACACAGCACCTACTCTAGCACCATTTGTGGACTCAAAACTTCTCTCTGACACAAGTGTCCATCAGCTGCCCCAGCTGAGGACCCTGAGACTGATCCTTGTCCTGCTCATCTCCTTTCCAGTCTTCTTCCACCAGGATGGGGCCCAGCAGCAGCTCAGTCCAGGCTTCTGAAGCAAACTCCTCCTCCGTCCACCCTGGTCCTCTGTCCACATGGAGCAAACTCCAAGTAATTCGTGAGCAGCCCCACCAATATGCTGACAGTTACTCGGTGTCCTCCCGGTCTGCCTGGGCTTTGCTGGAGGAAGAGGCCCATCTCCTTTTAAGGTAAGATTCCAACTTCATGAGAAATAGATTTTTGGTTTATCTTATGTTCAAATGAATTCATATATGAAAATATGACAACATACATGACAGATGAGATGTGCATTTCCTTGGAGAAGGGAGTGTGGATTTCCTCTCTTATCTAGTGACCTTGGGTTCAAGGCATATGCACAATTGCTGGACATCCATCAAGGATTAGGATGTCCTCCTAGCACTGTTAGTGTCTCCAGTATCTGGGTATGCCAGGTAGTTATGTAGGTTCTTAAGAAATACCTATCTATTAAAAATATTACCATAAGGAAAACTAGGGTAAGGAAGGACACATGTTTCTGAAATGTTTCCAATCCTGGACAGCACTCTCCTTTGTGGTGCCATTGGTGAGATGTGTACTTTTGTAGGTAAAGCATTTTAATTAGTACAATTTAACATGCATTGTCTAATCACAATGTGTGTGTGTGTGTGTGTGTGTGTGTGTGTGTGTGTGTGTCTGCCAATAGTGCTATTTACAAGCACAGCAATCACTCAGGCTCATTGGCAGAGCTCTGAGCCTGGCAGGCAGGGTCTGGTCCTTGAACTCATTGACGCTGCGTTCCCATTGTAGCTACAACTACTGCACCCTGGGGCTGGAGCTAAGAGCCGTAATGATCCTAGGCATGTGGGACAGTCACACTCTGAGGGATATCAGGGTTTTCCAGTGTGAGGCATAACTGCTGAAGCTCTGGATCCACAGAGCCCAGGTGAGTTCTGAGATGTCAGGGGAAGGGCAAGGTATGGTGCAGGCAATATGACCTCCTGCAGCAGGGGAAGCGAGCTCATCCTTCTAATGACCTTCTTGCTGACGTTTCTGTCTCTAAAGGCTGGACTGTCAATAGGAGATATGATCCCAGTAGTGAGCATGAAGAAATCCTAGGTGGATTCCAATAGTGAAGATGGACACCAGGGAAGAGTGTTCCTGGGAGTCACTGTGTTATAATTGGTCAGCTGGGACAGCAAGGGGGTGTGAAATCAGAAAGAAAAAAGAAATGTGTTCTATCAGCTGCTTAAGGCATAACTAAGAGAGCTATTAAGTCTGTGGGCTTTGAGTGTGTTATTTATAATTGACTTGCTTTGGTATTCAAGAGTTGTGTTTTCTGGAATATTGTTCCCTGAGTCTGCCTCTCATGCTCCTCAAAGCCCTAAGTTTGTTTGCTTAACATTTTTAGAGATGAAGCAAGAAATGTTGGACTTGGCTTGGTAGTTACCTCCAGTGCAGGATATCTGGTGGACATGACCATCACAGTCACTGAGTCACCTGAAGCCAGGGGTCAAGCTTGAAGCCAGGGTGGTAGATGATAAGTAGTCCATTTCTCTATTGGAATACCAGGTCCCCTAATAGCTCACATTTCTGTCCCCATAGTTCATTCCTGGGGGAGTGACACCCCTTCGGTGAGGGACATAAAATCCAGCCAAGTGTGATCAGAGAGAGCAAATGCAGCACCTCCTATGTTGAGCTCTGGGATAAGCATGGTTCTGGGTCTAAGAGGCCTGGAGTTGCTTGATGGTGCATACCTCAGGCACTGAGTGCGACTGTCCCCACAGGGTTTTGTGATCTTAAGTCATCCTGTGCCCAAGGGAAGGACCCATAATGGATCTCAATTCACACCATTTGACAGAAAAAAAAAATGCAGTTCCTTAGGAAGACAGTTTCAATCTTTAGAAGGTCAGCATGGGTATATACTAAAGTCCAGGTTTGAAGGTGAATAACCCAGGGGAAGTTATGCGTTCTGTATGGTTTCTTTCTGCTGCGGAAAACTTCCAAGACCTTTGCATTGAAAGGTAGCTCCCTGACACCCATCCAATAATGAGGACAAGGTTTTGAGAAAGACAAAAAATAAGTTTTATTGCTTTGCTAGGAAGGAGAACACACAGGGGACTCTGGTCCTAGAGGCTGAGATTCTAACTACCAGGGGGAACACTGGCCTTTTAAATAAGAGCACAAAGGGTACAGTTCAGCTGTCTTAACTTCTGAAAAGGCTGCTGAGCACTCTAGGATCCAAATCAAAAGTAAATTTTCTGTTCTTTTTAAGGCCTCAAGCAGGCATTGTACTATTATCCCAAAATTAGGAGTTCAAACACTGCACAGCATGATGTTTCAGGAACTCACACATTTGCCCCTAGTTCACAGGCACACTAGAACTCCAGGTAGCCTGCTTCCAATCTGACATCAAACATTGGATTACTTGGTAGATCCAGAACCCCAGGTAGAGGACTTGTGGTTTACAAATGGAGCCTTTATAGAGGATGCTTTGGATCCACATGAGGTAAGGTGGCTGAACATAGTGGCAGTGTCTGAAAGCAGTGTTCCTAGGCAGGACTGGCGAAGGATGCCCCAATCCACTGTTATCCCTCAGGCCTTTTGCTAAACTCTAAAACACAGGAGGTACGTTTTAATTCCTGAGGTAGCTCTATCCAGGAATCCCGGGTGGTTTCTTTGTTACTGAGGTCTTGCCACTCAAAAGCAAGCAGTAATTTGGACTTTCCTTCCAGTGAGGTGCAGAACAATGGGCCCTTAAATCCAGTACTATGAGCCAGGAGTTGCAACCTAGCACCACAGCCAGCGCGGTGTATGGATTTGCTACCATAAGCTGAATGAGACTGAACAACAGTACCCATGGATTTCAAGTCTTGCACAAATCAGGCCTCGTCTGTGTGAGGTTTCTTAACAGGCAGGATAGAGGGTTGTAGGGCACCCAGTAGAGTCTATGCTAGATTTGTTTTAATAGCAGTCCAGAAAAGGCTGGATGCTTACTAATGCCAGTCTCTTAAGGAGGCTTTGCTTCTTCAGGGGCAGACTACCTCTTCCCTAAATAAAGTCTGAAACATGATGTAATGACCACATTCTTTGGTGTCCCATTTGCCCACACAGTCTTACTCATTTTCTTAGCAGACCCCAAGCATGGCAGGCTCAGTTTCCTTTTCTGGTTGGCAAGTAAGAATTGTAAGTGAAATGAGGTGTATTTTCTGAAGGCATTTGCAAGTTGAGTCATTGCTTTCTGGGTGAGATGATTATCTGAATATTTAATTACAAAACAGATCTCATCTCAGGACAGCGATTAGACAATCTGGTTTATACTCAAGGTATGCCTTAGTCTCCGTTTTCCCTCCGGATCAAAGGATGTCATTGAGCCTGACAGGACACTCCTCATTATCACAATGCCATCAACTCTAATTGTATCCAGGCCTCCTGCCTTTTTCTCATAGTAGGCATATTGATTTTTAATTGCGGGAGGCCTGCCATCCTGTTTTTGAGGGTTCCTTGAATATCCTTTTCCAGGGGCTGCCAACAGAACACATTGGCTTTTGTTTCTGTTCCTTCTGGGGATCATATGCCTTGAAGACAATATCAATTGGCTCTGTGGCATTCATGCCAACTGCTGTGCCACCCACTGCAGCTTTCTCCATATGTACAGAATGCTGGGTCCATTTAATTTCTTATTGACCATCCTGAGATTTTAAGGGATCATCCTCTTTAGAAACCGGCAGGATGAGGAGGCAGATAGATTCCTGTATACACAGAGACTCCAAGAGGCTCTTGTACACTCTTAGCTCTGCTGGTAGCAGGCAGGGCTCCACCCAAAAGTGTCCACTGATGACCTCATTGGTTCAGGGTTTGGGGACTTGGGAAGCAGTAAGTTCAGGAGCCACATGCACAGGAGCCTCTCCCGGCTGCACTGTCCTCTGGTTACAGCCTGGGCCTGGGGTTTTCCTGGGTGAGAGACATCCAGATGACTTCTGAGCATCTCCAAGCAGCCTGGACCTCACTTCCGGTGGTGCAGCTGCAGCACAGAATTCTGGCCGTTTCAATGTACAGCTTGAGACCCTATGGCTGCTTAGCTGCTGTAATAGCCACTGCTTTCGTCCCAAGCCTCAAAGTCAAACAGCAGGAGACACTGGCCTTTAAGTGTGGTCTCCTGATCATGCATCCCCTCCCCAAGTGGCAACTGGCTGGGAAGGCTGTGGTGCAGCCTTGTCACACACTTACTTTTGTTTCATCTAGTGGATGAAAGGATATCATGTTTAGGACTGGGGTGCAAATGGAGAGGAGAAGGAATGACTTCTGATCCAGGACCTGCTCTAATCTCAGCCTATCATCCACTGCATCAGTTCTGGTCTTCCATTAGCCTTGGGCAGGAGGTGTGAGAAAGAGAATGAGAGGTGTCCTAGGGTCAGAAATCAAGGTATGATCCAGAGGCCTCAGTTACTCAGACATCCCTGTCCTCAGGGAAATAAGCGCATTCACCCTCCCAGAACTACCACTTAGCAGCAGATTCTGCAAATAGTTGAACATCTTTAGCCATCAGCACCCTTAGGAGAAGAAGAGAAGCACAACCATTTCCTGGCCACCGCACTAGGCTGTTATCAGAATCTCAGGGGAGTACACCAGACTTTCTACATGAGCTAAAGCCTCAAATGCAGGCAAAGAAAGGAAATGTCCAAACTTCAAAGTCCTGGAGTTTTCCATCCTTCCCTCTGGATTAGTTTCTGCCAAGTGTCTCCCTCTAGCCTTTTCCACTTAGTGAGATTTGTGGAGTGCTCCTAAGGGACCTGTTCTTTTTCACAAAGTTTTACCTATTTGCAGACATGCAACATAGCTTCTGTAAGTAGTGCATATTGAGAATGTAATATGGAAGTGCAGGGAACTGAGGAGAGAAGGATTGTGTGAGCTTTCCAGGTCTTTTTGCTCGTAAGTGTGATCTGAAGCAAGTGTCTCAGGCCCTGGTACCCACATGCCGTTTACCTGTCCTGCTGGCTCTCTGTACTGTCTCCCTTGCATAAAGTGCTGCCCACATAGTCTCTGAGAGGTGAGTTAAGTCCCCACTGAGCCCTGTGGGATCCTGTCTAAAGTGGCTCTATTGGGTGGCTTATCAATAGCAGGAACAAAAGTTGAAGCTTTGAACTCAGCAGAAATTTCACCTCAGATTAAAAATTTTATTATTCCCAGCCAAAAGGAATATTGTGGAAATGTCCTCCAGGATAAACTTTTAAATTCTCAAGTGTCTCATGTGCTTGATTTGGGGGTCTTTGAGCTGAGCACTGATTTCCATTTCTTATTCCAATTTCTCCAAGAGAATGGATAACCTGAAAAACCAAAACAAGAATGTCACAGTTTTGGTCTGGAATGTCCCCTGAAGGCTCATGCATTAAAATCTTGGTCTCAAATGAAGCTCTATTCAGAGCTATGGATTTGGGAAATAATTGGATCATGAAAGTGCTTGTCTTACCAATGGATTATTGATCAGTTGACGGGGTCATATTTAAAGGGACCTCTGGGAGGTGGTGGATGCTGTGGGAGGTGGGGCCTGGTGGGAGGGAGTAGGTAGTGGGGAGCATGCCCTAAAGGTCCAGTCTTCTACCTCGCTCCTTCCTATCTCTGCCTGTCTTTGTCTCTCTCCCTCTCTCCCTCCCTCTGCCTCTCTGCCTCCTAGTTTCCATGAGGACAGCATCTTTACTGTCAACGCTTTCCGCCAGGGAGGAAACCGCTGACCTCCTTTTGCTTTATTTCTATACTAGCTTTCTTCCCCTAGCTTTCTCCTATACTACTGACCACTTATTTCAGGAGAAGAGTTAATGTGTGCTTCTGTTGAAGTTGGTCCATCCCAACAATTTAAATAATCCCTCAGTCCATGTCCAGGGTTTGTGGGAAAAGTGTTTCCTATCTGTTCTTCAGCACATGATTAGTGTAGCCATTTTGCGTAAAATGCGAAAAATTGTAGCATGTACTTATGTTTACTTTTACTATAAAAGTGTTATCTTTGCTGATAAACTGATGATAATACAGAGATAATATAAATATAACTTATTTCTTTTAAAGAGAGAAGGACAGTGAGAGAGAGAGAGACGGAGAGAGAATCAATTTTTATTGAGTTTTTCACATGACTTTTGTTGCTCTGACACTTGGTTGTGTACATGGGTGCTGGGGATCAAACCCATGTACTTGCACATGCCAGGCAAGCACCGTAACTGCTCCAACCCCTAAATATAACTTTCTTAGGGAAACATGCTTAAAAGTCTTTGTGCTGCTCTGGTTTGAGATTAAATAGACTTTGGGTCACTGGATTCCACTCCTCTGTTCGTTTTCCTTGCTTCTGCCCCAGTGTCCTCCACTTTTGTTGGGATAGGATCATCAAGGCAGGAAGATAGATCTCCATAAGCAGTCAGGAAAAGGGCATGGGAGAGGGAGAGGAGAGGAGTATCAAGTCAGCCTGAAAGGAGACAGCAGTTCTGAAAGGCCTCCCATGACTGGTGGCTCCTTACCAGCGTTATCCATAAACCTGATTTTGCTCCTCATGGCTGCAACCATAGTAGTTCTTCCTCAATTACCCTTACCCTAGTACCCTAGCAACAGCTGATCAGAGACCACAATCAGATCCCCACCCAAATGCATCCTGCTAGTGACAGACATTTCAAAAATCCGCTTAATTATGTAAATAAAGGATTGAAAACATGCACTTTTGATTGGCTTAGTAAGCTCAGAACATGAAGGGCTTCATTGGTCCATGCTGGCATCCCTCACCCCACCATTCACCACCTGTGCTGGGCCATCAGGTATGCATTTAAAACCCTAGACAGCAGAACCCCTCTGCTTCCCCCTCTTGGGGCCCCTCCCCTTCAAGATCTCTGCTTTCCTTCTGTTTCTCTAATAAATATTTCTACTTTGCTCTCACACTCATGGATTTAATTCCTTGAATTCACAAGATGAAGAAACCTACTGCCTAGCATCATGTTACATCATCATAGCATTAATTAGAATTAATAGGAGGACTGCCTCTATAGCAATTTACTCAAAATTTTCATCCAGATTGAGATTACATTTCAGTGATATTTTGGGATTTAGGCAGTAACACCATTAGATATTTGGGAGTGTGTATGTAATTGAAAGAGGGAAAGTCACTTTTTGGCTAGTAATTCAACTTACAAAACCTACTGAACTATTAAAGGTTTCTGTTCTTTCATGAATCACTTTGAGGTAGTTTTGGTTAGAACGTTTGACCTTTTGTACATATTTCAAACACTTTGGCATAAATACCTTCCTAATATACACTTTTTACCTGAGCTAACTCATTAAGACTTCATTTTCATTTCTAAATTAACTTGGAAATTCTTCCTTTCCTGATAAGTCTCACTGAAGACTTTCCTACTTTCCCAGTGAGCCATGTTTTGCTTGGTCATTGTTCTCCATAAATATCATAATTTTCATTTTTACAAATTTCTATGCATTGGTGTTCTCTTCTCCACTTACATTATTTTTATATTTTTCTGATGTTATACTTCCTAAGTTAATTCAAGTATTAATTCATTAGTTGGCATTCTTCTGCTTTTCTTTTCTTGCTTTTTTGACTATTTAATTGACAAACATTTTATTTTTAAGGGGTACAATATGGATATTCTCATACAGTATAAACAAATAGTGCTATATATTGCTCTCAAAGTGCTGAGTTTTGCTGAGTCTAATACATTTTTAAAATTTTTTATTCGTTAAACATGGTCTTACAATTAGGAGGGATTCATTGTTAAACAATCAAGGACAAAAGTATATTGACAGAATAAGCCAAGGTTGTTGCCAATTCATGGTTTACCCCTCTTGGGTTCCCCATGGTTCCATGTTTCCCCCTACTTAAGACCCAAGTTAATTGGATTTCTCCTGAAAGTCAGAGGTTCCCCTCAGATTAGAATCCCCCATACTACCTCCCTCTGGTCTCCTTGTTGTCCTTCCTATTCGCTTCCCCCCTTCCTACCCCACTCCCTACATCCCCCAGGAAGGTTCCCTATGATGATGTAAAAATTCACACATGTTGGGGTAGTTATTAGGTTAGCCATCTATCATACTGTTTTCACTTATATTCTACCTTCCACAAATGAGAGAAAACATTCTGCCCTTGAGTCTCTGAGTTTGGCAAAACTTAGCAAAATTTTTTCTACCTCCATCCATTTGGCTGCAAATGCCATAACATTATTTTCTCTAAGAGCTGAGTAGTATTCCATTGTATATATGTACCAAAGTTTTTGAAGCCACTCATCAAGTGAGGGGCATCTGGGTTGGTTCCATAACTTAGCTATAGTAAACTGAGCTGCTATAAACATTGATAAAGCTGTATCTCTATAATAAGCCGGATTCTAGCTCTTTTGGGAAAATACCCAAGAGTGGGAAAATTGGATCATAAGGCATTTCCAGCCCTAATATTTTGAGGAGTCTCCACACTGCTTTCCAGAGTGGCTTTATCAGTTTGCAGTCCCACCAGCAATGAAACATTGTTCCTCTTTTCCCACAGCCCCTCCAGCTTGTCGTTGTTCGTCTTCTTCATTTTTGCCACTCTGACCAGAGTGAGGTAGAATCTCAGTGAAGTTTTGATTTGAATTTCTCTTATTTCTAGTGAGGTAGAGCATTTTTTCATATGTTTATGGGCTCTTTGGCTTTCCTCTATTGAGAAGCTTCTTTTTAATTCCATAGCCCACTTATTAATTGGGTTATTTGCGATTTTGGTATTTAGTTTTCTGAGTTCTTTGTATATTCTGGATATTAGCCCTCTGTCCGAGATGTAGCAGGCAAAAATTTTCTCCCATTCTGTAGGTTCTCTCTTAAGACTCTTGAGTAAATCTTTAGCTGGGCAAAAGCTTTTTAGTTTAATTGCATGCCATGCATTTATTCTTGCTTTTACTGCTTGTGCTATGGGAGTCCTGTTAAGGAAAGCTGTGCTGACCCCTTTGTCATGTAATGTTGCTCCTACTTCTTTTTTCAAGCAATTGTAGAGTTGATGGTTTAATATCCAGATCCTTGAACCATTTTGATTTAATTTTTGTGCAGGATGAAAGGTAAGGATCCAATTTAAGTTGTCTATATATGGCTGTCCAGTTTGTCCAACACCATTTGTTGAACAGGCTATCATTCTTCCACACTACACTTTTGCCCCCTTTATCAAATATCAGATAGTTAAAGGTATGAGGGTTCATCTCAGAATCCTCTATTCTATTCCATTGGTTTTCAATTCTGTTTTGATACCAATACCATGCTGTTTTTGGTACTGTAGCCTTGTAGTATAATTTCAGGTCAGGAATTGAGATACCACCTGCCTCCTCCTTCTTGCTGAATAATGTTTTGTCTATTCTGAGTCTTCTGTTATTCCATACAAATTTGAGTATTGCTTTTTCTATATCTGTGAAGAATGACATTGGTATCTTTATAGGGATTGCACTAAATCTATGTAGAACTTTGGTTAGAATGGCCATTTTGATGATATTGACTCTACTAACCATGAATATGAAATATTTTCCATCTACTCATATCTTCTGTAATTTCTTTTTTTAAAGTTTTATACATTTTGTTGTATAGTTCCTTGACATCCTTTGTAAGATTTATCCCCAAGTATTTTATTTTTTGGATGAGAAGGTGAATGGGACAGATTTTTTGAAATCTTCTTCAGTGGCATTGTTGCTGGAGTATAGGAAAGCTAATGATTTATTGGTGTTGATCTTATAGCCAGCCACTCTGCTGAAATTGTTTATAAGTTCTAGAAGTGTTCTGGTTGAGCTTATAAGGTCTTCTAGGTAGAGGATCATGTCATCAGCAAATACAGACAACTTGACTTCCTCTTTTCCTATTTGAATTCCTCTGGTTTCCTTCTCTTGTCTGATAGCTCTAGTAAGGGTTTCAAGGACTATATTGAATAAGAGTGGTGAAATTGGTCAGCCTTGTCTTGTCCCTCAATTCAGTGGAAATGCTTTCAGTCTTTGTCCATTGAGCATAATGTTGGCTATGGGTCTGTCATAAATGGATCTTACATAATTAAAATATCTTCTCTTGATCACTATCCTCTCCAGGGTTTTGAGCATAAAAGGATGTTGAATTTTATCAATGGCCTTTTCTGCTTCAATTGAAATGATTATATTATTTTTATTTTTAATTCTGTTTAAGTGGTGAATTACATTTATTGATTTGCAAATGTTGAACCAGCTGTGTTTTCCTATAATGTAGCCCACTTGATCATGATGTATTATCTTTTTAATGTACTTTTGGATCCCATTAGCTAGAATTTTATTAAGGATTTTTGCATCTATGTTCATCAGGGAAATTGGTCTATAGTTTTCTTTTCTTGATGTGCCTTTGTTAGATTTTGATATCAGTGTTATATTTGCTTCAATAGTCTAATACATTTTAGAATCACCAGTTTTTACATTCATTTAATACTAATGTGATCTAGGCTTAACCTTGATTTTCATGGACAATGGGCTATGGAAGTGTGCTGTAAATTTGAATATGACATCACAACATCCCCCATGTAAGGCCTCTCAAATTCTTTGTCAGTATGCCTTTGGATGCACTTCACAGTGCCTGAATGTCAGGTCACATGTTTATACCCAGGAAGTTGTATGTGATATTGACAAACTCCACACTTCCAGAAACAATGTTCACACAGTGTGTCAGTCAGGTTTCCATCACTGTGACCAAAATATTCAAAAGGAACCACTTGAAGGAAGAAGAATTTTTCTTGACTCGTGGTTTCAAAAGTCACAGTCCATGGTTGCCCAATAAATTCCATTAATCTGGGCCCTATGTGAGACAGGCCATCACAGCCGAAGGCATGGTGGAGAATAACTACTCAGCATCTGGCTGCTAGAAGCCAAGGAGAGAGAGAGAAAGGGGATAGAACATGTGTATTTCCCAAGGCCATGCCTCCAGTGACCTACTTCATTAATCATGCAAACCTACCTAAAATTAGCACCAATAGCCCCTTCATCTGTCCATGGATTAATCTAGGAAATGAATGCTCAGAACCCTACTCACTGCTTAGACACCTCACCTTGTTGAATTAGGGACCACAGTTTCAAACATTAATTTTTCAGGGGAAATTCTACAATAAAACCCTAGTATTCCATTACTGACCCACCAGAAGTCATATCCATCTCACAATGTGAAATACATTCAACCCCTCTGGAAGAGAACCTATAGTCCAAGCTCAATGTATCCTCCAGGATTCAAGGCAAACTCTTACCTGCAAGCTCCTTGTAGTCAGGCTCTCTTCCTGGAGCTTCCCTGGCAGATGTTCTGGGATCTGGCCTCTTTTCATTCCTGGTTGCTCCATTGCAATTCTGGCTCCATAATACAGGGTCTGCATGCAGGGATTCCAACACTGCTACCATTTGTCCAGCTTCTGAAGGATGCTTAAGAAATGTCTTTGGAAGCCTCTGTAACCCCCCAAATCAAGCATTCTGCATTCCAGCAGAGCCAACAGCATGCCGGTGATGCTAAATTCTGCTACCAGCTCAAGCAGTAATGCGGTGGGGGACGCATGGACTATGGCTACAGCAGTCTCTGAGTGTCTGTCCCGCTGAGTGGTAAAATCAATACTCTGGAAGCAGTTTCCTAGGCAAACCTCTAAGAACAGGGCACTCACAAGACCCTTCTCAAAGGAGTTTTCACTTTATATGTGGATCCTGTGATGGACAGGGTCTTTCTGCTTCCCAAGGGCCCCTGAAATCATCATTCCTCTTGTGTCTGTGCAAACAGTTTTCCTTAGTGGTGATAATCTCTTCAGCAACCACAACTTGTTTGGCCCCCATTTCACACAGGCTAGTTCTCTTGACAGACTGCAAGATCTTCACATCTTTCCTCTCCTCTGAACCCAGCTAAAAACCATCAGCAATCCCAAGTCATGGCCTGTGGGCTGTGCTGCCTCCAAGTGTCTCTACTAGATTAGTCTACCAGCTTTCTATTTAGTGTCCTGGGAAGCCTCAGGACAGGAACAAAATGTAGATGACTTCTCTGCCTGAATGGAATAAGAGTGACTCCTATTTCAAATTCCCAGCGAACTCCTCACTCTTCTCTGTAACCTTTTGATCAGTGTCCCATGAAGACTTTGGTCTTCAGAGCCCGTATCAGAACCATTCATTAATCTCTGCTTACAAAATTATCAGGTTTCCACATCCTGCAGATCCTGAATTTTCCCATCTCCTGCTGCAAACTACTTCCAAAGATTTCTAATTCACCTGATCATGCATAATAACAGTTACCCCTCTTCTCAGTGACTTTTAAATAGAGGGTGCCTTACTCCACAGTAGAAGACCAAGCCATTCATTCTGAACAGTGATACGGAGAAAGACTTCACATGCCATAAATTAATCCATATAGAATATTCAGTCCATGGTCAACCTATGGCTTCATCATATCCACAGACTTGTGACACAATGGCAAAATTTAATTTTAGAATTTGACTGCTTTTATTGGCTTTCTCGTTTAGTAATGGAAGTATATATAATTCAATGATAAATATCATATTACATGGTATTTTATTGTAATATTAGCATTTATTTATATGCATCTCATCTTCTTTTCTCTTTTGTGTTTTTCAATAATTATATCCATATGGTTTTGTATAGATTTACATCATCTCTTTTTAACATTTCAAAAAACTAAAATGTTTTGAATGAATTATGCAAGGACCAGATATCTTTCTTGTTCTAGAAAACACAACCTGTGCTTTTTGCTGGAGTTAGATAGCTCCCTTCAGGCCTCTCATCAGTTCTCACAGATGCATATAGAGAAATACACACGTTTTCATATTTGTTACGTGATAGCAGGCTGCAGTTGAGCATGTGTGCACGTGCATGTGTGACCCAGCCTTCATAAGAACCAGTAATACAAATAACACATCCTTGAAAGAACAATGCACGCTCCCCATGGTCTCCCTCGCTTCTGTCAAATATTTTAAGCACAAATGCTATGTTTCCAACTTTTATGTAGGTGCGTCAGTCTATTGGGGACACCACCATGCTGCTTCATTTAGTCAGGGTGATCATGGTACCAGACTCAGGAAGATATGTCAGGAAATGAGAACTAAAAGTAAAACTCTTCTAAATGTTGCTACGCAAATCCAGGACCATATGTGGGCAATCTTCATTCAGGGATTTTAATAGAAAAATTGCAACTTTTCATAAAGTTCATAGCCTCAGAAATAGCAGTCCAGGCCACTTATCCAGGAGTCTCCAGTAACTACTTGCCCTGCCATGGTCAGTTGAAGGGACGTGAATGTTGGAAGCGACAGTTGGTTTGGAATGTTCTGTGTTCTGATTCAGTTGGAGAGCCAGGAGCACACTGGTCTCACAGTGCTGTACTCATCACCAGAAACGTCCACCATGAGGCAATTAGTCCAGCAAGCTGAACTTGCTGCAGAGGTCTGGTACTGAGTCTGAGCTTCACCTCCTCCACTGGAGAGGCTTCACCAGATGTAAGCTGCATCTCATTTGGGGTGAGGGACTCGAACACAGGGACAGAGCCTGGTAAAGGACCTGACTCCTGGCACAGCCATCTCTTCAAAGGTGTCAGGATTTCTCCATGTGGGAATTACTGGTCACGATGTTTGAGAAAAAGTTGGGGAGCTCTTGGTTCAGTGGTCCAGGATATGGTTAGAGGTCTCAGGGATGGGGATCTCTGACCCAGGGAGTAAGCTACATTACTGTGCCAGGTCTAGTAGCTCTGAAAGGTCCCTTATTGTAAAAGCCAGTGTCCTCTGTATATCCTGAAAGGTGTACTTAGAGATCACAAGACATGATGTAAACACTCCCATTAAGCTGCAGATCACCACATACAGCAGAGGAAAACATGAATGCTCACCCTACCCTGACTTTATCCACCCAGCTCCTTCCTGGAGGCAACTAGATATTTAAAATTGATAGGCCATGTGTATCTGTGGTAGCCAATCATTTTGTCCTAAAGCTTTGCCTGTGTTTTATTACATTTACCCTCATAATACCATTAAAGAGGCTCATTTTGGAGTTCCAATGATAGCACAGAGAACCAAGGGTACAGGATTACATGATCTTCCCAGGTGGCTACAGGCTGAATTTGAAGCCAGGTCATCTGTGCCAGCACCCACAGCTTTACTCCCTCTGCTCCACTAACTCTATGTTGTCTCATCTGTATGAATGCTTTTCCCACCCAATCTATCTGCAGGTGCATGAAGTGCCCCATCTCCATGACCTCTCTGAAGCCCAGCTCTGACTCAGGAGGCACTGTTGGGCAGACTCGGAACAATGTGGTCTGAATTTACACCCTCAAACTCAACAGCAGTTCCACCTTGGATTAAGAATTTTGTTATGGCCAACCAGGGTGAATCTGTCCTTCAGACTCCAAGAAAACACAGCACCTAGTCTAGCACCATTTGAAGACTCACCACTTCAAGCTGATAAGAGTGTGCTTCAGCTGCACACCTGAGGACCCAGAGCCTGATCCCTGTCCTGCCCCTCTTCTTTCCAGGCTTCTTCTACCAGGACAGGGCCCCAGCAACACCTCAGTCCAGGCTGATGAAGCAAACTCCATGTACTCTGGTCCTGTGTCCACATGGAGCAAACTTCCTGAGTAATTCATGAGCAGCCCCACCAATGTGATGACAGTTACTCTGTGTCCTCCTGGTCTGCCTGGGCTCTGAGGGAAGGAGGAGGCCTGTCTCCTGACAAAGTAAGATCCCTGACTTCTTGGGCAATGGATGTGATTGTTTGCTGTTCTTTTTTATTTTTCAATTATTTCATGCCTGAAAATTGAATAATGCAGATAAGAAGCAACAGGAACAGTGTCCTGTGTGAGATAGGTTGTAATTTTAATATTATTCCATTGCCAAAACGTGCATGGCCCACTTCAGGCGTGAGTAGTTTGCTCTGATCCATGCACACACCAATGACTAAAAACACTTCCAGAATTGCCTAAGAAACAGCCCAAGCCCCGAATCAGATAGAACAGTGCATCTCAGCCACCACGTGGCATTGAGAAGAGCCTCACTTAACACTGTCCTCTGCAGGGTGGCCTATGTCTCCTCAGCACAGTTTGGCTGGTCATGGGAAATGAAGATCATCTACAGGGCTTTACAAGCAAAGGAGGAAGCACAGGCTGGAGGAGCTGAAGGGTCCTTGGTGGCCCCACCATCTGGGTGAGGACTGTGGGCTTCCTCCATGTCTTTCCTACCCAGTCCTCCACACTGTCACAACCATCTGCCTGGGGAGATGCTAAAGGTCTGCTGTGGGCTCTGCAGCCATTAGGACATTCACCCCTGTTGCTGAGCCCCTTGAGTGGGGTGTTCACAGGACCAACTGCAGTATTCCACCGTCCTTGCCCCACCACCTACCATGGCATCTAGTAGGGTCTCCTGGGGCTTCATGCCTGCCCATTCCTCTTTGCTGATCTGTTTTTGTAGGAGGGACCAGAATGACCCACTCCCGTCTTAAACACTTGGAGCCCTGGGCAGTGCTCCCTCCTTCTGCAGCTAGAACCCATGCAACACCTGCCACCAGCCCTAGGGGAAACCAGAATACAGGATCCTACAGGAGAGGTTGGCAAAGCCTGCTCCAGGTTTCCTCAACTGAAGTATGGCTTTTCACTTCAGGAGATGTTGCCACAAATGGAAATGTTATTATATGGGGACAATCTGGCTCCTGTGTGCTATACTCTCCATGGTGTCTGTGTGGTGCTAGAAACACTGTGTGAACTGCAGAAGGCGAGTCTTCCTTCAGGGATGGCACAAAGCCTCCTGCCTGGGAGGAGGAAAGGGCAGGCTCTGTATGGGAAGGGGGCAGTGATCTCTCTCTGTGAGAGAGGAGTCTCCAAAGGTCCCCATCCATTCTCCCAGGGGAAAGGCATCCTATGCCTCTCTGAAGGACTCACCAGGTGATTGTGAGTGCTTTTAATAGCTATAAATAATAAGTTGACACTGAGGTTTGGTTTTCTGTCTGGATTTCTAGTGCTGGATAAAGTACCTCACAGTTTAGTATCATTCAATTCCTGCAGGGGTCAATATAATAACCACAAAACCCAAAGACCAGACCACTTGACTGGAAAATACCACTTGTTCCCTCCATTCTGCACCTCCTTGCTCAGGGCCAGATTGATCTAGAAGTCCTTGGCCACTGGATCTTGGTTTCTCAGTGGCTCTGAGGAGACCTCTGTGGTGTGGGATTTGACATGTCAAGGAGGGCCCCTGTAGGGAGCCCTGGACCTTGGCTCCTCCTTCAGGGTGAGGGTCTCTAAGGGCAGCAGGAGGACAGTAGGACACCAGGTCCTAGAAGGGGCAGGGTGGTGGTTTCAGGTGCTGAGAGGAGACCAGCAGAGCATGACCTGCATCAGCTGGGCTATTGGTGAGTGGACACTGGTACTTCCTTAGGGACAAGGAGTCAGTGGGCAACCCTGTGCCTGCTGTGGATACTGTGTGAAGGTCTCCCTTGAGACCTGGAAGGAGAGGGGACCCAGACAGAAGACCTATCCTTTTCCTCCTGGTGGATGAGACCCAGTTTTAATCTTTAGCTGCTCTGGGGTCACCTGCCAATCACCATGTCAAAACAGCATGGGTCACTGATTAGCGCAAAAAATGTTTGTGTAGACAGGCCTCACACCAGGTGGCTAGGGCATCCAGCACATTACAGTTTTCATGCAAGTGGGGAGAGTGGGGAGGGTGCAGCAAGGCAGGGGCAGACCCAGAGTTGAGCTGGTCCTGTGATCCTCTGTGGATTAGTTTGAGCATTTGAGGGTTCTTCCGATGTATCTTTAGTGTTCTCAGGTGCAGATCTGTCTGTTTCCTCCCTCTCCTGGATAGAGAGAGCCTGGACACTCTGGTTACTTCAGGGGCAGGCCTTGTTATTCCTCCTAATCCCTTCAGGGAACATCCGAGGATATACCCCATAAACATCCCAGTCCCTCCCCACACCAATTGCTTTCCAGGGTCCTAACAGTGCTGATCACACTGCAGAGGAAACTCCTACCCCTCAAAACATCCCCTGGGCAGAGCTCTGAGCCTTGCGGGGGGTCTGGCTTTGAACTCATTAACACAGTGTGTCCACTGCAACTGCAAATACAGCTCCCTGAGGCTGGCACTGAGAGCTCCAAAGACCCTTGTCATGAGGGACAGTCACAACCTGAGGAATCTCAGGTGTGCCACTGTGAGCCATGAGTACTGAAGCACTGAAACCTCAGAGCCCAGGTGAGTTCTGAGACACTAGGGGATTAGCAGGACATGGTGCAGTCAGGGTGGCCTCCTGATGCAGAGGGAAGTGAGCTTCTCCCACTAATAACTTTTTTAAACTGATGTTTGTGTTTTCAAAGGCTGGACTGTCAATAGAAAACATGATCCTAGTAATGACCTTGAAGAAACTCCAGTAGATTCCAACATTGAAGGCAGACACCAGGGAAGAGCATTCCTGGTGGTCACTGAGTTATAACTTCTCACCTGGAGATATCATGGGGGTGTGAAATCAGAAAGAAAACAGGAATATGTTCTTCTCTGCTGCTAAAGGCATAATAAAAACAGCTATTAGGTCCATGGGCTTCGAGTGTTCAATTCCTAAACATCCTGTTCTGGTCTCCAAGGCTGTCCACCCCACACAACAGCTGCTTCTGGAATCTGCCAACGACACCCTCCCAGCCCTGGGATTCTGGTTTCCCCTCTTGAGAATGGAGCAGGAACACTCTGGAGTTGGGTGTGGTGCTAAGCTCAGTGCAGATATCTGAATGACCTGAATCTCTCACAGGCTTATCCACCCTGGGCTGTAGGGGGGATGCTGTCCCAGGAGCTTCAGGTGCAGCTTGGTAAGGAGCCCTCTTCTTTGCAGGACTTCAGCTCTATGCAGCAGCCTGGTAGCTGTGTCCTGCTGTTGACTCCTGGTGTAATGACACTCATGGTCAGGTAGTCCTGGTACAATGGGGCTTTTGTGGTCAGGTAACCTGGAGAATCCCTCAGTGTGGCGGAATTGTAGCAAACACAGCCACATGCATGGTGAGCTCTGGAGCTGGAATGGATCTCTGAGTCCTCATGTGTGGGTGCAAGCTGGAGTTTATGATCTGTTCACACCTCAGGCACTGAACGCAGACTGTCCACATAGGAGCTAAGGATTTGTAGGGGTTCCTCAGCCAAGGCAAAGCCACAGATGGTCTCTCTAACATCTCTCTCTGGAGTGCATTCAGCCCTTGAAAGACACATTAAGGACAGAAGAGGTCACCCAAGGCTGGACAGCATTGTGCATTTAAAGTCAATCCCTTGAATTGCAAGGAAGTGTCATCTCCATGAAATAAGCGTCAAGAGAAGCTCCTCTAGGAATACAATCAACCTATTTTTTTCTGGGAGATATTTGAAGAGGTCATGGTGGGAAGAATCACAGGCCATGGCATCCCAGCTGAGCTCAGCATAGCATTGAGTCTAGCTGTCCCCTGGCACCTGTACTATATCCCCCTTGCCAGAGATAGAATATCCAAGGTCTCCCCAAAGTCCTGTTTTTCAATCTCAGTGTGACATAGGAGGTGGATCCCATGGGTGATGGTGGGGACAGGAGGACAGGGCAGACAGGCCCTTTGTGAGTGAGTCTGTGCCCTCAGAGAAAAGCTATGGGTGCTCCCTCCCCTTCTATGTTGTGAGCACACAGGGGGAGGATGGCCATCTGCAAATGAGGAAGCAGACGTCATCAGATGTGGCTTTCCCATCCCAAGAATTGCGCAGTAACTCTCCATTGTTATGAATCACCTGGTAGTGGCACTTTGTGCCAGCCTCCTGGGCAGGATGGGAAACTGCTGCCCCTGCTGAGCACCTTGGCCTGCCCCAATGAGTCCTTGGTGGTGTCTGACAGACCCTCCTCCCCGTGGGGTCTGAGCCTGTCACTAAGTCTGTTTCAGAGCTGTGGCTGCAGCCTCCTCTCACAACAATTGGGTAAGGAAGACAGGTCAGAAGAGCCAGCTGGAGTCAATGCCATTTCCTATTCCCTTGTGTAACAGCAGCCCTCTGCCATCCTGATGACAGGTCCCCTGTCCCTGCCAGCTTGACAGCATCCGTTTCTACTTGCTGGCCTCCTAAGCAAGGATGTCGGGTGACTCTGGAGGTGGATGTGGGTTTTGCTGGGTGTTGTGCTGTGTCTCCTCTCAAGCTCTGTTCACATGTAGGACTCCTGACCTTCAAACCCACAGAGCCCAGAGTTGTAGGAGGAGCACACAAACCCTGTGTGACTCCCCAGGGAGGTGCAGAGCAGGGTCTCTCCTACACCGGGATCCACGTGAAGCCTCACATCAGGACACTCCCACGTAGGACCCCCAGAGCTGCCTGTGCACCTCCTTCACAGCGCGTTTTCTTGGGCCTCTGCTGTATCTTAATCTGCTCTGATTCTCACACCTCCCTGTCATTGTACTTGGGCTGCTCTAGGTGCACGTGACTCCCAGATGCCTCTCTGCAGCTGGGTCCCCACCGTAAGTGGAGAGTGCTTGGAGATTTGCTATTATTCTCCCAATTTCAGGGGTGAAGTGCACTGGAGGGGTGTGCAGCATGTTCCTGTGTCTACCCCAGTTGCTGGAAGCTGCTGCCTGAGCCGGGGCTTCTGTGGCCCTGCTGCTCTGTGTAGAACTTTCCACCAGCCCTGTTTTCCTTGGGGCTTTCACACTGTGCTGGGCAGCACAGCTGTGCTCATCTGGGGTTCTGCAGGTGAACTGGCTCCAGATGTGCCAGCTTCCTCTCTCTGACAGTGATGTTCTTCCTTTCCTGGTGGGCAAGACGCAAGAAGGCTGGTCCAGGGACCTGAGAGGACTCAGCTCTGGGTCCACATCAAGGGAACTGGTGGAGCTGCTGAGGGATCTCTGGATTAAGGTAGCCTCTGATTTTGTAGATTGATTTTGTGACCACAATTAGTGCCCTACACTATAAACTTGGCATGCTTCTGTGTTTATTTAATACTTCTTTTATTGTTCTTGGTTGAGCTTTATTAGTTTTCAGTGTGACTTTCCTTTTTATTAGTTTTTCCTTAAGTTCTTATTTCAGTCTTCACAGAATAAGAAGAACAATATTAAAATTCAAATGCAAACACTCGTACAAATAAAAACTCCAAATACACAAAGATATCTTGAGGAAGAAAAGGAAAATTAAAGAAATAAAGTGGGAAGCTTCACAATCTCTGATTTCCATAGTAACTGAAGAGCACAGGACTGGCATGAGGAGACACAGAGCCGTGGAACAGAGCAGAGCTCCAGAAGTAAACCCACACCCACAGCCAACGGGGTCCTGAGGAGGGCGCCAAAGACACCCTGGAGCAGTCACAGCCTTGTTTCGACTTGTGGCTGGTATATTGCTAGGAAAGGACCCTTATTCTCTTCATATTGATTTTATTTTGGCAACATCAGCTGATGCACATTCAGAACTTCTGCAGTCATTCCTCTGTGCTGACCTGGGAGTAGGTGGAAGCAAACTTTTTTGGTATCAGTCCAAAATATCCCCTGGGAGATTTTCATCTCTGAGCATCAAAAGTCTGCCTCTGCCATCCCAAATAATGCAAGAACTGCTAGTGACCGAACAGTCCAAATACTGAGCTAAGGTGACAGCATCATCAGACCTACTCTGCCAAGGAGAGCAGGCTATAATGAAGGTGTGACCCAGGAATCACTTCTTAGAGGCCCTGGCAGTGCTGCCAACAGAGACAAGGAGAGTGCAGGGTTAGAGTTGGTCTCACTCACTCATGGGCCTAGAGCATGGTGCCAGGCCTAAAGCCCCAGTGTTGTGTGTCGTGAAGTAGTTGCTTCATGCTCCATCCTGAGCTAGAAGTACACAGAACACTGAGTTCACCTGTACATCTTTATATCCAGAGATGTGGCTGGGACCCCAGAGCCCTGGTGCTCATCTGAATCTCTGTAGTTGCAGAGGTAGTGGGAGAACTCCCTGGCTTCCACTGGAACCTGCATGTCCTTCAGTCACCAGCACTGAACCACTGCTGGGGGTGTAGGTGAGTCTGTCAGGTGCCAGGGGATGCAGAGAGGAGAACGGTTGAGCCTGCACGGGCTGGGAGAGAGACCCTGCAGACAGACACTCATGGGTGACAGGTCAGAGGCCAGGGTTAAACAGCTTGGTGGTCTGAGTCCAATAGACTGACACAGGCTGAGACTGTCCTGTTCTACCCCTACGTGTGCAGTGCAAGTGGAGCGCAGGGAAGGGATTCCAGGCCACAGTTATCTGCCACACAAATCACAGGCCACAGTTATCTCCCAGTATGTGGATGCTCTCTTGATGGTATTAACCAATTATTTGGCTAGGCAAAATCTTTTTAATTTAATGGCATCCCACTAATTAATTCTTGACTTTAATTCTTTGCTTTGATAGTCTTGAGGAAATCATTGTCAGCTAGTATATGCTGGGGTGATAGTCCTAATTTTTCTTCTGACAGTTGTATGGAACAAATCTATTTCAATTTGTTCATTGTGCAAAGTGAGAGATAAGAATCTGATATCAGCTTCCTATAAATGACTATTGGGTTTGTCCAGCACTACTTGTTGAATAGGCTATCTCTTCTCCATGTAATATTTGACCCCCTTTGTCAAAGAGCAGATGTTTAAAGATTTGTGAGTTTGTCTCAAAGTCTTGTATTCTATTTGATTGGTCTTCATTCCTATTTTGATAGCACTACCTTGCAGTTTTTATTACTACAGATCTATAGTAAACTTTAGATCTGGTATTGCAAAAACCACCTGTTTCATCTTTCTTGCTTAATAATGGTTTTGGCTATTCTGGGTTTTTTGTAGCTCCAAATGAATTTGAAAATTGTTTTTTCTATGTACATAAAAAACGACATTGCATCTAAATGGGATTGCATTGAATCTGTAAGTTTGTTTTTTTGAATGGCCATCTTATTCATATTACTTCTTCCCTGTTCTCTCCAGCTGGGCATAGGGAAGGAAAATGGAAAGACGGCCATTTCTTTCTTTCTTTTTTTCTTGAAATGCTGTATGGTTTTTTTTAGATCGTGGCTTTGTGGTGAAATTCTCCTTTGATCGTGCTGTTTTTAATCAGTCTTGTTTATTTGTTTTTCTAACTTTAGAAGTTCTTTTTGCTGTCTTTACTCAGAGATTGATTATTCAAAGCTCTAAAATCTTTGTTTCTTGTTGTTTTTGTGTGTGTGTGTGCACACCTGTATTGTATGTTTGTGTATATGTGGTTGTATATATGTTGTGTCGACATTGTACCAAACTGACCTAAATGAGTGCTCATAAGCTAAAGATTTTTATAATAAATGGATCCAAATGCTTGCAATTCATGTGACTCAAACATTTAAAACGAGGTGCAACTTAAATTGGATAAACAAATAAGAGTTTATGTTTAAGATTACTAGCCTACATGTTTTTCTAGGTGGTCAATCAATGCACTGCTGGTTTCTATAAATGTTTAAGGTGTAACATTCATTGCTTCTATGATTTTTCCTCAGCAAAGGAGAAATGACTTATACCATTTGACTTCACATATCTGATGTATTGGTTTTACAAATTTAACTTTTATAAATAAATAAATCAGATTTAACAGAAATGGGTTTAATCTTCATGCACGTTTGCTAAGAGGTGTTTGATTGCTTCTGCTAACTGAGTTTAGGAGCCTTTGACTTTTTGGCTTCTATAGGGAAGTACATATTTGGGTCTATTCAATGTGTTTACAAGTTGTTGGTAAATGGGAAAAATTTAAGGTTATGTTTCTGGACCTTCACTAAAAGCCCACTTAAAATTCTAACTGGTGTGATTCTACATACAAAGAGGGCAATTTTATTCAGATGTATTTCAATTAAAGTACTATAAAGAGCTTAAAGTGTTTTATATAATTGAGGAGAAATTTAAATATTCAGAAATTTTATAATAATTGTTTCAAAATGTAAATTTAAGAAAGGGTCAAAAAGAAAAGGAGAGATATAAGAAAGTCATAAGTATAGTAGTGCTTTGATATGAAAATCAGAATGAAAGAAATGTTTGTGGATGAAAAGGTACTTTTTATGGTAAAGTAGCATGCTATAGAATGTCTAAGTAACTAAATTGCAGAATGTTTGTGGGCAGTAAATCTAAAAAGTCAATTTGTGATTAAGTTAAATATGATTGGCACGATCCATTAAAGTTTAAGTTTCCTCCTAAGGTCCAATATTACTGTACTGCTATAACAAGAGTTTCTTAAGACACTGATCTGTTCTTATCTATCAAGATAATTCCTGATGATGGATTTACTTTTAAAAAATTAAATATTAAAGAAATTGAAGCTTTCACTTATACTGGAGGGCCTAATTTTCATATTAAGGCCTGATTTGTATTTGATGAGGGAAACATGTCCAAAGAGCCCCCTGGATTTAGCTCTAGTATCAACTAATGAGGTAAAACATTTGACCCTTGACTGTCCAGGTTTGGTTAACTTAATTCAGAATTATTTCTTCCATTGCCATCCATTTACCTTTAAAGATCACAATATCATCTTTTCTAGTAGCTGAGTAGAACTCCATTGTATGTATATATGTAGCAGAAGTTTTGGATCCGTTCATCCAGTGAGGGCCATCTGGGTTGATTCCATAATCTAGTTATTGTAAATTGAGCTGCTGTGAACATTGATTTGGCTGTGTCACTATAATTTGCTGATTCTAACTCCTTTGGGAAAATACCCAGAAGAGGGATACCTAGTTTTTTGAGGAGTCTCCACATTGCTTTCCAGAGTGACTATACTAGCTAAACCCAAGCTTGCATGAAATGTAGTCAAACTCATGTATTAGACCCACCAAAATCATGGAAACACATAATCTAGGGGAAACATAGACATGTAGATGGGAAATGGGGACACAGAGAGGTGGGGGATAGGGAGGGAGGGAAGATAGGAAGAGATCTAAGGAGACAATCAACAATGTAGCATACTCTTTACTCGCCCCCCAGAAGTGAAATAATACTTATGCAAACATTTAATTCTGAAAAATTCACAATCATATATATATGTATATATATATATACATATACACATATATGTATATATATATACATATATACACACACACACACACACACACACACTCATATACATTTATATCTCCTATGGGGGCATAAAATAGAACAAACTATAGACTGGGATGTTGGCAATGTGGGAGCAACTATGGTATAAGATCAAGTGCATATCATATTGTTACTTCATACACATTTATGATTGTACAACTGAACTAATTAATAAAAAAAAATAAGCACCCTCTTGGGTCAATGACATTTCCTGTGTCCTTTGTGTAACAGCAGCCATGTGCTATCCTGATGATCAGAGTCACATGTCCCTACCTGCTTTATAACATTTTTTTCCTGCTTGTCTCCTGTAACAAGTGTGGCAAGTGACTCAGGAGGTAGATGCAGGAATCCTGACTTCAAACTCACAGAGATGTATCTTTTCCACTTAGAGCAATGATGAGAATGCCGTAGATGAGTTCCTTGACCAACCTCTGATCAGACTTCCCTTGGCCCTTTCCTTAATTGGGCCCTGTGCTTGGCATTATTGCACAGCCAAGGTTTCCCAAGAATCCTGCTGCCAAATCCTATTGAGAGTATCCCATCCTCCTCTCCTCTGCTCATTCTTAATCGAATTTCTCATTCCTGATCCTTGAAAGCTGATCACCCTGCCTGTCATGTTCACTTAGCTCAACAAGAAGCACCCCCTTGCCATTGAGGTCTCATCTCAGTAATTTTCCACCCTGGCTTGTGCTCCATACGTTGACATTGGGACCTGATCTCGCTACCTTACTGGGACAGTCTCCACACCTCTCAAGGTGGTTCTGAGAAAGTCTGCCTTACTCTTTTTTTTCTTTTTTTGCTTGATTTCACCATTTTTTGTTTGTTTATTTTATTTTGTTTCTTATTTGTTGAATATGGACTTACAATTAAGGGAGAATCATTATCAAACAATCAAGAACAAATGTATCTTCACATACTTAGCCAAGGCTGATGCCATTCCATGGTTTCTCCCCTTGAGTTCCCCATGGTTCTATATTTCCCCCAATTAAATATCCATGTTAAATGGACTTCTCATGGAGGTCAGAGGTTTCCCTCTGAGTTGATTCCCCCATAATCCCTCCCTCCAGTCTCCTTGATATCCTTCCTATTTCCTCCCCCTCACTGCCCCCCTCCCTATGTCTCCAGGTATCCTAGCTAAGGTTCCCCCTGTTTGTGTAAAAATTCATACAGGTTGAGGTTATTATTAGCTTAGCCATCGATCACACTGTTTCCAGTTGTATTCTAGCTTCCAAAAATGAGAGAAAAGATTCAGCCCTTGAGTCTCTGAGATTAGGATACTTCACTCAGCATAATTGTTTCCATCTCTATCCATTTGGCTGCAAAAGCCATAATATCATTTTCTCTAATAGCTGAGTAGTACTCCATTATATGTATGTACCAAAGGTTTTTTTTTTAATTCCTCTTATTTTTTTTCTTTCTTTCTTTTTTTTAAGAGAGAAGGACAGTGAGAGAAAGAGAGACAGAGAGAATCCATTTTTATTGAGTTTTTCACATGGCCTTCATTGCTCTAATACTTGGTTGTATATATGGCTGCTGGGGTTTGAACCTGTGTAATTGCACATGCCAGGCAAGCATCACAACTGCAAAGAAACAGTTCCAGCCACTGTACCAAAGTTTTTGAATCCACTCATAGAGTGGCATATGGGTTGGTGCCATAATCTAGCTATAGTAAATTGAGCTGCTGTAAATATTGATGAAGCCGTATCTCTATAATATGCTGATTCTAACTCTTTTGGGAAAATACCCAGGAATGGGAGAGCTGGGCCATAAGGTGGTTCCATCCCTAATTTTTTGAGGAGTCTCCAGGAAAATACCCAGGAGTGGGATAGCTGGGACATAAGGTAGTTCCAGCCCTAATTTTTTGAGGAGTCTCTACACTGCTTTCCAGAGTGACTGAACCAGTTTGCAGTCCAACCACCAATGTGACAGTGTTCTTCCTTTCCCACAGCCCCTCCAGTATCTGTCATTGTTTGTATTCTTCATTTTTTCCACTCCAACAGGAGTGAGGTGGAATCTCATATGATCATCTCAATTGACACAGAAAAGGCTTTTGATAAAATTCAACACCCTTTTATGTTTAAAACACTGGTGAAGATAGTGATCAAGGGAAAATACTTTAACTATGTAAGATCCGTTTATGACAGACCCATAGCCAACATTATGCTCAATGGAGAAAGACTGAAAGCATTTCCACTGAATTCAGGAACAAGACAAGGCTTTGCACTTTCACCACTCTTATTCAATATAGTCCTTGAAACCCTTGCCAGAGCTATCTGACAAGAGAAGGAAATCAAAGGAATTCCATTAGGAAAAGAGGAAGTCAAGTTGTCTCTATTTGCTGATGACATGATTCTATACCCAATAAGCTCGACCACAAAACTTCTAGAGCTTATAGGTGATTTCAGCAAAGTGTCTGGCTATAAGATCAACACCAATAAATCACTAGCTTTCCTTTACTCCAGCAAAAAGTCCACGGAAGAAGAAATCAGGAAATCTCCCCCATTCACCATCTCCTCCAAAAAAAATAAAATACTTGGGCATCAACCTTACATAGCATATTAAGGATCTCTACAGTGAAAACTATCAAGCACTAAAAAAAAGTAATTGCAGAAGACCTGAGTAGATGGGAAAGCATTCCATGTTCATGTTTAGGTAGAGTCAATATCATCAAAATGGCCATTGTACCTAAGAAATTACAGAAGATATGAGTAGATGGAAAAATATTTCATATTCATGGTTAGTAGAGTCAATATCATCAAAATGGCCATTCTAACCAAAGTTCTACATAGATTTAATGCAATTCCTATCAAGATACCAATGTCATTCTTCACGGATATAGAAAAAGCAATACTCAAATTTGTATGGAATAACAGAAGACCCAGAATAGACAAAACATTACTCAGCAAGAAGGAGGAGGCAGGTGGTATCTCAATTCCTGACCTGAAATTATACTACAAGGCTACAGTACCAAAAACAGCATGGTATTGGTATCAAAACAGAATTTAAGATCAAAGGAATAGAATAGAGGATTCTGAGATGAACCCTCTTACCTTTAACTATCTGATATTTGATAAAGGAGGCAAAAGCATAGTGTGGAAGAAGGATAGCCTGTTCAACAAATGGTGTTGGACAATTTGGACAACCATATGTAAACAACTGAAACTGGATCCTTACCTTTCACCCTGCACAAAAATTAAATCAAAATGGTTCAAAGATCTGGATATTAAACCAGCAACTTTAAATTTAACTGAAAAAGAAGTAGGATCAACACTACAAGACATAGGGGTTAGCACCACCTTCCTTAACAAAACTCCAATGGTGCAAGCAGTAAAGTCAAGAATAAATGCATGGAATGCAATTACACTAAAATGCTTTTGCACAGCTAAAGAATTAGTCAACAGTGTCAAGAGAGATCCTACAGAATGGGAGAAAATCTTTGTCTGCTACACCTCAGATAGAGGGCTAATATCCAGAATATACAAAGAACTAAAAAGAAAAAAAAAACTAAATACCAAAAGCATAAGTAATCCATTTAATAAATAAAGAAACTTCTCAGCAAAAGAAGTCCAGAAAGCCCATAAATAGCTCATAAATATATGAGAAAATGCTCTACATCAATAGCAATAATAGATATACCTTACTCTTTTAGAAGAGTTTTTCTTTAACTGGTAGCAATGGCTATCTTACATTCTGGATGCTCTAGAAGACATTCTTTTCTCTTTTGTAGCTTCTAGCGGCTTCTCATGTTCCTTCCATTAGCGTGCTTGCTTCATCTTTAAAACCAGCTCTGGTGGATGGAGTTTATCTCACACTCTCATCTCCATGGTTCTTGGACTGCTCACAGGAAATGCTTTTAAGGATTATGTAAAGACTTTGGGACAACTTGCTTCATCTATGACAATCTGTTGTAGTGTCTTTACCTAAATCACATCTGCAAAGTCTTTTTCTGTAAATTGTAGCATATTCACAGGTTCTAGGGACTCAGGTGTAGACATTTTTGTAATCACATGAGGACTTCTAAATATTCTTTCTAGAAAAACTATTTTGAATATGAAAATTCCTGACAATTTCAGTACACACATAATTGAAGTTTATTTTATTTTGCAGGAAAAAATACAACCTATAATGAAAAATGCAATAAAAGGAGAAACAAGGGGCATCTATGAGTGCCTGGAGTCTTCTCAAATGTTGCACACTACCATCTATGTAACACACACCAGCCACCTGAAAATAAGCCAGTCACACAACTCATTCTTCAAGAAGTGGGCATGCATTTACTTAGTCATAGACTTTCACATATCCATTAGTTATTTGAACTATTGCAGAAACTTTATTATGATCCATTGCTCTTACAATGAATTAGAAAGAAACTCACAATAAATACAGACGCATTTTTAGACTCAGATTGTTGAGAATTAAATTGACTCTGTAAATACACTTTAAATTAATAATAATTTTATTTGAGAGTAAGTTTTGGCTTGTTTTCACTAAGGGATTGGAATATTTCAGGCTGACAATATTTTTAAAAATCTCAATAAGAATATACTCAAGGTTGACATTGTGAACAAGATGTTAAAGACTTTGAAAATTAGGGCAATACAAAATTTTATGTGGACATAAAAGATGTGTGTGTGAATATTGTTTGTTATTAGTCATTAAATAATCACTTCTTAAATGACTATGCACTTGACTCTGAAGACCTAAGTGAACCTCAAGAATAACACAGTTTAATTGAGGAAAGAGAGACTTTGAGAAATGAATGTCCAATGCCAACTGAATCAACTGCTGTCAAGGAGTGGCCAGTGGTGCTAAGTGTGGTCTTACAGGACAAGCTGACCCCGCATGGAGTGACTCAGGTGGAGGAAGTCATATGGATGAATGTAGGAAGGAGGAAACCATGTTCCCTCGGGAAGAATGATGTAAAGCTCAGAGCGGATGGTATGCAGGCACGATGAACACTAACATTCTGCAGTCTTGGCTGCTGCTTTGCTACCACAGACAGCAGAGCCATGCAGTTGAGGAGGACTGGGAGCCTTTCCTGCAGGGCAGATGGTTCACGCTCCTCTCCACATGAATGAAGCCTCCCCAAGCCTCTTCCCTTCTAGCATCCTCATGGTCTTCAGGATCTCACAACAGTCCCCACCCCTAGACCCGCCTCTCATCCTCCCCATCTTAGCTGGGTTTCCTTTTCTTTGGCTTCAATCTCAGCACCACTTTGATCTTTCTTCCTCTCCTGCAGATTCATCCATGTCATCCTTTTCCTTGAAAGTGCACCACCTCCCTTTACTGCATTGATTCTGAGGGTGACTGTTCAGTGATTCTATTCCATGGACCCAAACTTTGTTTGGATATTGCTATAAGTACAGGCATTGATATAGGAAAGTTCAGTCTTAATGTGTGTCTCCTCCCTCGAAGCTGCAAGGATATAAGCCATGCAGAACACAGCATGACACAGGGCTGGGAAGCTGAAAGGCAAAGTGGAAGGACAGCAAGACACTGCTCTGATTTTGCTTTCATCTTGATGGTGATGTAAAATCAGGGGCACAGTTCTTGGTCATCTCCTGTCTCCTCAAGGCATGGACTTCTTCTAGTTCCTTTACTCTGGTACTAAATTACAAATGTCAGTGTGGTATGTGAGGCCCCACATTTGCTAGGGACTACTGGTTGTTGCCTGGGAGAGTCCGCATCTATCTCTGCTGTCCCACCTCTCTGCACAATTCGCCACTTGTAACAGACAAAGGAGCTCCAGAGATGACAAACAGAAGGCCAGCATTGATGAGCCCAGTCACCAGGGGGAGCCCTCCTGGTCAGCACCCACTCAACCTGGGCTTGCAGGTGCTTCTTAATGTCACTATATTGAATACAACCCGGTTCTCATTAGCATTTTTACCATAAATGTCCAAGATTATGGACAAACCTCAACACCAGATGCAGCAGTCAATTAAGTCAGAGAGCATAATGACTGTAATCATGAAGATCAACTCTTCTAACTGGAAGGGGGCCACCTGCTAATGAGCAGTTTCCTCAGTGCTGCTTTCATGTCCTTGTTCCTCAGACTGTAGATGAGGGGGTTCATGGAGGGTGGCACCACAGTATAGAACACTGAAAGGAGCAAATCCAGGGCTGATGGAGAGTCTGGCAGGGGACGTAAATAGGCAAAGAATCCAGAAGAGAGGAAGAGGGTCACAACTAGGAGGTGAGGCAGGCATGTGGAGAAGGCTTTGGACCTGCCTGCTCTGGAGGAGATCCTCAGCACAGCAGAGAAGATGTGTATGTAAGAAATGTCCATGAACACAAAGCACCCAAAGTCCATCAGCAGGCTGAGCCCAACGATGACCAATTCCCCAATGTTGTAGGAGCAGGCCAGGGCAAGCAGCTGTGGGACATCGCAAAAGAACTGGTGAACTTCAGGAGGCCCACACCTGGGTGCAGAGAAGGTAGCAGCAGTGTGCAGAACTGCGTTTAGACCTCCGCTGACCCAGCAGAAGGTGACCATCTGCATACAGGCTCCGTGGCTCATGATGACCTCATACCTGAGCGGGTGACAGATGGCCACATAACGGTCATAGGACATGACTGTAAGTAGGGCTACTTCTGTAGTGGCTAGGAGGAAGAAGAAAAAGACCTGGGCAACACACCCAAGGAATGAAATGGTATTGCAATTCAGCAGAGAGTTGGTGATGGACTTGGGGACAGTGATGGAGATGAGACACAGGTCCAGAAAGGACAAATTCTTCAGGAAGAAGTACATGGGGGTGTGCAGCCCAGGATCCTTGGTGGTAAGCACAATAATGAGAAGATTCCCAAGTAGTGCTGCCAAGTAAGCCATCAGGAAGAGCAAGGCATGCAGGACCTGGAGCTCCCGAGTGTCGGAAAACCCCATGAGGAAGAAGGTGCTGCCAGAGGTGGAGTTGCCCATCTCTGAAGTTAGATCCTTTACTGTGAACAGTAAAGAGAGAAGACTGAGACTTAGCCAAGAGGGTTCACTCATCTATTTTCTTGGCTTCACTTCCTCTCCCTTACCTGGGCATGTGTCAGAAAATTTGAGATGATGTGAGAGTAACATCAGGAAGCCTCCCACAAGGCATTTAAGCACAGGGTCCAACTGTGCTTCTGTGTGTGACAGAAGAGGAAGGTTGGTGGAGTCCAAATCATGAGTCCAACCCTTAATCTGTATGAAGGTCTAAAATCCACACCTTACTCAAATTTACACAATGGACACTAAAATATTGTTAGAAGAAAAGACAGGGATTTTGGAGTAATCAGTCCTAAATCCAAATTGTAGCAGAGGGATTTATTAACACTAGATCCCTTAACAAATTATCCAAATATCAATTTCCTCAATTTATAGTGTAAGATTTTCACCTGATCTTTATTCTGATTTGAGTGAGTAATTCACATAAAATATCTGACACATTTTGCAAATAAGAAGTACTGTTTCTGACTAGATCAAACTCCTCGGTTATGGCAAAGTCAGGAAAACTGTGAAAAATATTGAAAATTGGCAAACAACAGAAACAAAATGCTAAATGTCCTGTCTAGTTGCATTTCATTACTTTTGAGCTACTTAAAAGGGCTGGAGGTTTTATGATATTATCAGCAATATGAAATTTTATTTTTATAGAAGTACAAGGGATTGAAATCCACATGTAATGCAACTGGTCATGCTCTGTGGACCATCTAAGTCCCATCTCTCTGTGACCTTCCTCCTGCTTTATTTGCTCCTGTGATTTGATTTCTCCTCTGAACTACTTGTGGCATCTTGCCAATCCCCCATTATTTAGTGAGCTAGGTAAAATATTTGACCAGTTGTTGACCCATAGTATCTGTGCATTTCTATGGGGCATGATATGAAAAGCTGACACCCATCTACAAGTGTAGTGATGGAGTCATAGTAGCTAACATTTGTTTCTCTCCAACAATAATCATGCAGGTATGGGGGGTGGCATTTGAACCCTTCTCAGCATTTTGAAGTGTGTTACTGATTGTTGTGGGCTATGGCTACCTTACAGATACAGAAAGATGAACACCACACTTCTCACCTATTTGTTGAAAAATTCACACTGATCTCATGAAGAAGAGAGTGGAATGGTTTCATTAGAGTCGGGAAGAGTAGGGCAGAGTGGACACAAGAGGCCAGAGGAGAGCATGAAGATATAGTTAGGAGGAATCATTCTGGGGTCCACCACTTGTGCTTGGTTTATATTCATATCAGTCTTGATTTTATACTTTAAAAATACCTATCCTTTAGCACCTCAGCCAAACTTCATGGAAATAGACTATATGTATAATATATCAGACTATATATATAATATAACAGACTATATGGATAATATAACAGACTATATGGATAATATAACAGACTATATTTATAATATAACAGACTATATGTATAATATAACAGACTATATGTATAATATAACAGACAATATATCTTAGAAAAAAAATTCATCAGAGACAGAATAGAGAACTAGATTAGATGGCCATCCTCCTTTGCTGGGTAATATTCTGTTTTACTAAACCCTATTCCTAGGCAGCACTGGACCACTTACTGGGCACTGTAATAACCACACTCATTTCTTGTTTATTATAGGCCTTTATAACCTCCCCCAATCCCCCAGGGTTGATGCCCATGTCTCTCAGGAATTGCTTCAGTGAATCCCGTATTTTAGCCATGTCTGTTTCACCACCTGGAGCAACAAACTCCCCTTCTGTTTCAGAGCCCCTGGCCTACTCTCCATTCCCCTTTAGGTCCATCTAGGTGCCCTCATCCTGTTCCATCTTGGTGACTTGCCTGACATCTGCAAATGTTCCCTGCATCTCCCCACCAGTTGCTCTCTTCTCGTTTACATTTCTATTCCTTTTCCCCATCGCAGAGGAAGCAAGCTCCTCTTCATGTAGCTGCAGTGCAGATGTGCACTGGGGACATGGATGCTACTCAGTAAAGTGTGTTGAGCATCCAGTTTTGTAAGTAATACTCAGAGGAGCCGACCTGTAAAGGACCCACTGTGAGGGCTACAACCACCTCCGCTTCCCTATTGAGATAAATTCATAACCTAGTACTGACTTAGTGAATGTCACAGTGCTTTTCCTGAACTATGCTACTGATTAGTCAAACTAAGTTTCTTGCTTGGTTCTTGATAAAACTTCCACAAAGACTTTTTCATGGATATTTTTCCTTTTCTCTCTCCTGCATTTTGAATTCCATTGTGCAAAAAGCTACATAAAAATTCATCAAATGTCCTGGTGCTGATATCTTATAAGTGTGTACACTGCATGGGAGAGACCGGCAGTGTTTCTTCTTCTAGATATGTCTTCTTCTAGATATGGAGTGTTATGGGTACTTTACACTTTAGGAAGGAAGGGAAAAACTGCCTTTCAAATCAATTCCAACCGAGACAGTGACCAAAACTGCTTTTCCTAAATAAGTTGTTCTTCGTGGTCTTCTGTTTCCCTGGGTATTATCCTGATTTATCCCTTTGCAAGCTCTAAACCACATGATCCATGCTGCTTTCCAGCTCTACCTGTGTGCTCCTGAATCCACATAAGGCTTTCAGTCAGGAAATCAGCCCACCATCCAGCCCGCTGAGCAACACAGAAGATGAGGCACTTCACAACTGGCCCCCACTGCCCCAGATCAGTAGCCTGCCATCGCTTCTCTATGTGAATTCCCATAACATGGCTCCATTCACAAGACCACAACTCACCCTGACCAGTTGTTCTCAGAGTGTGGCTCTTGGCCAGCAATGCAGCATCCCTTTGAAACTGGCAAGAAAAACGGACTTTACCTCCTGCACTCCCAGATCTGCTGAATCAGAAACCTTGGTATGGCATCACAGAGGGATGTGTGCTGACTCTCATTCCAGAGGTCATGAAGCCTGCCGGGATTGAAGCCACTGTCCCCTAGTGTTCTGAATCACACAGTATCTATCTTTTACTGGAGACCTTCTCATTTTCCTCTTAAAAGTGCTTATCCCACCCCCATCACTTTTCATTTTTTCTTCTGTTCTGTCTCCTCAGTAAACTTAGACTTAACTTCGTAGTTTGCAACAGTCAAAATAAATTCTCAGCAAGAACCGCAACTTTCTTCTGGAGATGCAGTTACTTGTCTCAAACCATTCCTTGGGATTCACATTTGAGTTAAATGTTCATATGAATGGTACTCAAATATTTTTCTAAAAGGTACCTGGAAGAAGCAAGTACCATAGTCAGGCAAGGGCAGGTAGCCAGGGTGTCATGAGTTCCAAGGACAGCAAAAAGGAGCTGAGGCAGAAAGGTGGGAAATGAAATGTTTGATCCTTGAAAAGCAGACCCTGCTCCCTTCAGGGGAATGTACTAAGGTGCAGGTTTGCAGTTGTCCTGGGGGAGAAGGGGGCAGCTGACAAGGATGTGTAGAGGGCTGAAAGGAGTTTGCATGGAATCTTTGCTGATCCTGGATAACACCTGCCTCAGGGTGTGGAGCAGCCAGTAACGAGGTGGCAGCTTGGCACAGTGGTCCTCGCATCTAGTGACTCTGCCAGGAGAGGGCTTTTGAGACAAAGGACCAACTGAGGTTACTTCTAACAGCAAGTGTGAGAGTCATCTCAGAAGGTCAGCAAGGAGGGCCATACTAGGTATGAGAGGGGAAAAGGAAGCACAATTAAGGAGAAGAAAGATGCAGGGAAGGGTCAGATGTGATATTCAATGAAGGAAAGTGGGGTAGAGGGTAGAACGGAGTGCTGGCTGTGGAGCCCTGGGAATAAAGTTCTCCGCCTTTGCTCCTAGCCTGGGAGGACTGAGAGGTGATACTCCTGCTGTCAGATTGATAGCTCTGTCTGTTTCGCCCTGCTCCGTCTCTTCCAGACCTGGTGCATTTCTGACCCTGGGGCTCTAGGGTAACCTTCTGCTAATTGAAGACAGAGAAGCTGCAGAGTGCCTTTGTCTCTATGAGGGGAGCAAAATCTTTCATGGATGCACAAGATATGAGGTGTTTATGCCTATCTTTATTAACATTACATAAAATAAAACTTCACTGCTCCTGCTAGGAATGTGCTGCGTTACTGATGTACAATTACAAGTGTGTGTTTGAGGAAAGCCCTCCACTGTCCCCTGAAACATCAGCCTTCCCAGGCTGGTGCTTCCTGGCTTTGCAGGCTGGGCTCAGAATGGAGGTGACCCACTCCCCTTCCTGAGATAGCAACAGACAGGAAGAGCCCACAGTGCCTAAGGAAGCATGCAAACACCCACCCATCTTTGACCAACCCAACTTATTAGGACATTGTTTTAATTTTATCAATTTAGAAAGACTAATTAAAGCAAATCCTTATTGAAATGAAGGGGAGATTTCTTATGTTTTTGTAAATATCTGAAAGTATTTTTAGGCTTCTAAATAATTTTAATGTATGCTCTTCACCCCTTCTTAGATAACTCAGAGACCAAATCTAATTCCATGTGAGGGAGGATGTGTCTAGTTCACAGAGATCAACTTTCTGAACATGGATCTCCCAGTGACCATTAATGTTAATTTTCTTCAGAATAAGATGTACGAAGTCTGGGGTTAATTGCGAAATCCAGAATATATGCATATTTTATACACATTTTATATTATTTTGTTAAAATCTTGTAAGGTTGCTCAAAATAAAAAATTAAAAAAAAAAGATGTAGGAAGTCTGCATTTTGCAGGATCTTGAAAGGCATAAATGGCTCAGTTTGAGAAATTTACTGCTGAGAAATGGAGATCATTAGTAACTGACCTCTACCAGCCACATTCTAAGTCTATATAAGTATAAATCACTGTAATTTGTATCGATACTAAAATCAATATGCCACATAATAAGGACATATATTTTACAAATACATAATTTTAAGTTGATATGTTTGTATAATACTTATATAACTATGACAGGGAGAGACTGACTTGCAGGAAATCTGAGAGATCAACTCACGTCACACAGCAGGGGCAGGATCTGGATCTGGGTGTCCGGGTTCCACTGGACTTTTGTCTATCGTCCAGAATTCCTTCATGAACAGCTTTAATTTTCTGGTTCTGAAGTTGAACAGAGGAAGCTCTACCACTGAGCTACTTTCCCAGTCCTTTTCAATTTTTATTTTGGAACAGGGTCTTCCTACATTGCCCAGGCTGGCTTTGAACTTTTATCCTCCTGCCTCAGCCTCCTGAGCGGCTGGCTGCCTGTATGCCTGGCCATAAAAAGCATCTGAAGAAGTGACCTGGGAACTGTGCTCCTCAGCACAGTGTCTCACACCTCAGCTTCTTTTCCTGTGTCCATGTGTTATATCAGCTCCAGGCGCTGGCAGGCAGATGGCCCCAGGGGTCTCCCCCTTCTATCTCCCTGTGGGCTGTCAGCTAAGCACATGTTCTGACTCTCACTCTGTCCATCTCCCTAACATGCCTCTCCTGAGCGACAGGCACACCCATCAGGTTCTTGAAGGGAGCAGCAGGAGGCAGGCAGGCTCTGGGCCTGGGGTGACCTGGGAACTGTTCAGCAGCTGGTGGACACCACCCCCCAGACCAGGACAACTGCCCATGCTGCCTCTGCAATTGCTCAGAGCTGGAAAGGAAGTGCTCTGGCGAGAGAGCCAAATTAGGAACCATCTTGTTCTTAGGAAGAAGGGATCTGATAGGAGGTGCCTCTTGCACTACTAGCAGGGCAAGGAAATCTCAGAATTCTGATCACTCAGGCTTCTTTCCTGGGGCCATCATGCTCCACCAGTATGATAGAAATAAAGCAGATTTTGCTTTGCAGTGCACTTATTTAATGCCAGCCAGGATGGCAGAGTGTTTAGAAGTGAGTGAGTCATTTGTCCTATCATTCAACTTCCAGGAACCCTTTCCTATGTTCACCTATTCACATTGCTTTCTGTAACCTTTCCATACAAGGCTGGAAATTTCCAAATTCAAGTCCCAAGATTCTCATGCCTCTTGAATAAAAAAAAAGAAAGAAAGAAAAGAAAACATTTTGTGATGACATTTTCCTTGTGAGGTTATACTGCCTCCAGACTTCCTTTAGCTTTCCTGGCATACAACCCTACTCATCTCAGCATTGTATTGCTTTCAACAAGAAACAGATTCTACTCCTATTTCCTCAGTGATTTTGGATGTGAGTACTGCTGAAGAGAATTTACCAACTGTCCAAAATACTGTTGTTTTGCCTTAGTGTCTTTAGAAATATTTCTTTATGTTTTGTTCTGTATTTTTCACCAAAATGTATATATTTATTCATCAATTGTTCTATTTAGCAGAATGTACAATTTACATTTGCAGATTCAGATTTTGGAATTACAAGGAATTTCTCTCAAATAGTGTCATAAAACTGTGTTTAAAAAGCACGTTGTGTTTTGTTTTGTTTTGTTTTCAGAAAAGGAAGCCGTTATATAGGGTCCATTTCCTGTCATCTGTTTCTGTTGGGTTCTCTCCTGTCACTTGTACCACAAGTCTGGAGCATCTCCAATCTTGCTGTGAAGCTGCTGACCCTAGACCAAGTGTCTCTTGGCTGAACATGATAAGGCTGGTCTGTCTCCAGGGGACCTCGAGTTGTTCCAGAGCAGGGTGAACCTGTCTATCAGCATGGTTTGGTGGTGATGGCTGAGCTTATGGTCTGCACAGCATGTGGTAGGAGCTGGAGAAGGTCTGACTGTGAAGCCTGTCCCCACAGTGGGGAGATGCCTATGTGCCCAGATCACTCCAAGATCCCTGCATACTCTGGCTTCCTGGGACTATGGTCCAACCATAAATGCTAGTGTTGGCACAAATTCTGTGGACAACATAAGCCCTAGTGTGACCCAGA
The DNA here is from genome assembly GCA_004027875.1 of Aplodontia rufa. NCBI lineage: Eukaryota > Metazoa > Chordata > Mammalia > Rodentia > Aplodontiidae > Aplodontia > Aplodontia rufa. The sequence goes on from PVKS010013650.1 coordinate 38,699, forward strand.
GTGAGAGAGCAAACCTCACACTTGATGTAGCTGGACTCATTTGAAGCATATTCGTCTGCTATTTCCATGCTGCTTCTCTCGTTTGCCCTAAATCTGTTTTCTGAGTACACATTGCTTTAGTCCTACAAGTCTTAGCAGTTGGGTGCTTAGCATGAATACCGTGCAATTTACACACCACTCTGATCATCACACTCGATTTGGCCTGTCTCACGCATAACCTTAATAATATGACTCTGTTACCAAGAGCATTATTTCCAATTGCAAATGCCTTTGACATGTTTAAAGTGTTATTTTTTATTTTAAAATTATTTTTACAGATTATTTAAATTATCTGTTGTGTTTTCTCCTCTCATTATCAACATAATTCTTTCCTTCATATTTCCCTAACTTCACTGGTCTTTACTCACCTGGTAAAATCTCAACCACATTTTAAATCTAAAATTTTCCCTGCTCTCAGAGCTTAACATGTTTTTTAAAATGGTGTGATCTAGCTGGCTGGCCTCACTTAGGCATGTGACTGTGCAGTTAGCCCTTCAGGCCATTCAATTGCATTTGCTTTTTCTTTGTTCAAACTTCAAAAGTCGTTTTGGTCCACACAGATGACCAGGGCAATTTATAATGCTGAAATAAGAGAATTTTTAGAAAATTTCACACCTCTCCATTCCCATACATACTGAATGCTGTATCTGAACCTATGTGTTGTCTTCTCCCCCATCATCTTGCTAATGTGTTCAAACTTTCCTTGTTCCTATGTAGAATTCATGTTTATCTGCTGAAGAGCTCTGCCCCTCGACATATTCCACCCATTACATTTTTTCTTGTTTTATTAAGAAATTTATTTGTTCAACAATCAAACATGTTTCTAATGAAATATATATATATATATATATATATATGTTCTGAATATTAAATTTACCCCCCAAGACATCCCCCAATTATCCACCCTTATCCCTCCCCTCCCTCCTTCTCAAAATATCTCCATAAATGCCTTAGGTTATATGTCATTACAACATTTTCAACATGACTGGATCTTTTCTATTTGCTAATTTCACCACTAAAACCACAACTTCTCTGCCTCTTCATATCCCTCCTCATGCCTACTGTGCAGCTGAGCTGCACTGACTTGTGGAAGAATTCTAAAGTGGGTTGTCTATTCTGACATCTCAGTAGTCTCTCCTTCCTCACTCATCAATAATTTTCATTATGTTTTCTTCCCCTCTATGTTTTTCAAATTGTTCCCAGGAAGGTCAACATTCAGCAATGCCATCTACTTTCCCTAATACTATGAAACATCCTTAGTCCTCAGCTTAGTTCTCTCAAAATGTGGTAACTGACTGCTCAGCTTATAAAAGACCCACCTTGAGAGATCTTCTGAGACACCACGTGCCTTGGTTTTACTCCGCCTCACTGCTACCTGGTGGCTCCAATGTCATTTATACACAGAGCTTCCGGAATATTTGTATCCAGCTCTGTCCTTTTCTCCGAATGTTTAGGGACATGCATTCTCCTTATTGCCTGGGGTGCAATTTAAAGTCTTCTAATAGTCCAAACATGACATGATGATAGCTGAACTTTGGATTGCTCCAGTACACCTCCCCTCAGTTCCTTCCCTCCATTTGGCTTTATTTGTGTAAGTAGCCCTCAGTTGGTAAGAAAATTGGGGTCTCAAGCATGATCCTCTTTTTCTCATAATCACTTTTCATCCACAGCACATCTTGCTGTGTTTACATTCAAAACACATTGTGAGTCATTTAAGTCTGGCTCCAGCAGCATTCTCCTGGAACTGTACACTGCTCCCATAACTACCCTCCACATCTGTGCCTTGGATCCCACATGGGCTTTCTCCTGGAACTCTCCACCAGCCCTGTAGCTGCCCTCTAACTGCCCTCAGCCTTCTGTGCTTGGATGGCCTATGGCAGTGCTTGCTCCCAGCAGCCAGAGTGAACTTCCTAATAGATATCAGTCCCAGAGTTATCCCACTGACCTCTGTCTCATTTCCTAAGTATGAATGCAAAGACAATGATGGATCCCTTAAAACTGCCGAATCCTTCTCATTTCACCCTAAACCACTTCTAAAATGTTTGCAATGGCGTGTGAGCAACTAAGGGGCCTGCAGTCTCGGATCGGTGCTTGGACCTCATTTCCTGCTTTTGCCTCACACTCACTTAGCGTGGTCAGTCAAGGAAGGCTCTGTAAGTGTCCTTGTATCCACTGCAGGTCATTTCAAGAATGCACTTCTCCAGGATAACCACGCACATCACTGCAAACCTCATTTCTTTGCCCTTCAGCAATCCTTGCCAAGTCGGACCTTTCTTCTCCACTCTCCGCAGGTTGAATCTTCTAACTGGCTCATAGTTGTGCTTTCTTGCAGTTTTCACCTCGTTTATTTTTATGTGCTCACAGCAGTCATTTCCTGAGCGGGTGATGCTCCATGGCACGGGAACGTGCTACGACACGTGCCTGAATGCATGTGGCCCAGGGCTATGTGAGCCGTATGGTGAGCACTCAAGGTTCTCCTGTTGTTTTCTACATCTTCTCCAGGATTGTATTTCATTTCATTAAGAGTAGACTGATGTTCTGCTTCTTTGTATCCTTGAGTATTGACCACTATATATCACTGTGATTCCACCTTTCATACCACAAAACAAATATAGAAAGTGTCCTCCTAAAGCAGTGTCCATCACCTGATGCAGGGACAAGGAACATAAAACAGAATGAGAAGCAGGTACCTGGCACAATGTGAAGGAACCAGAGGTCATTAAGTGAACCTGGACGGGCACAGAAGGATAGTACATCTTTCTCGTATATGTAATTTAAAGATGTTGATCTTATGGGAATTGAAAGTAGAGCAGTGGATTCACAGCGTTAGAGACTGGAGGACCGCGAATGATGGGGAAGTGGCATCAATGGTGCTAAGGTAGGGACAGGAGAAGCCCTGCATGCTTCCGTAGGGATGGGGGGTTGACGATAGATAACAGGTCTGCACTGTGTGTCTCCAAAAGTTAGAAGGAAAGGTTTCTTAGATTTCACCATAAGGAAATGCTGAATGTTTGAGGAGACAGAGATGTTTAACCTATTTAAACATTATGTCATGCATATGAGTGTTGAAACGTCATGTGGCGATCCATTAATACATAAATTCTTATGTTCTTCTGTATCAGCTAGAAATAAATTTAAGCCAGGCATAGTGGCACACACCTGTAATCCCAGCAACTCAGCAGGCTAAGGCAGAAGGATCTCAAGCTAAATACCAGTCTGAGCAACTTAGCGAAGCCCTAAGCAATGTAGGGAGACCCTATTTCAAAATAAAAGGATAACAAGGGCTGGGGATGTAACTTGGTGGTTAAGTGTCTCTGTGTCAATCCCTAGTACCAACGCTTGTAAATATAATTTGGAATGTCTTCCTGAGCATATGATTTCAGACATTGCAGACTGGTGAGGAAGATAGGACGTCCACCTACAACAAGATATAATAAAGCCATCAAGCCTGACTTGCTTCATTGACCTATTTTTGGCTTAGGATCATGTTGTTTAATTTCATGTATATGTAGTTTCCAAAGTTTTTTTTTTCTTTTATTGGTTTCTTGTTTTGTTCCATTGTAGTCAAAAGAGATAGTTGGTACAAGGTATGTATTTTGAAATTTGTTGGAACTTGTTTGTGGCCTAATATCTTTGTAGAAACCCATAGACTCCATCAAATATGTGTTAAAACAGAAAAACATTAATAAAGTTACAGGATATACCATCAAAGTACTAAAATTATTAGTACTCCTATGAATTAGTCATAAACTATCTGAAAAAGAAATCAACTCCATTTACAATAGGGACAAAATTTAAGGGTAAATTTAATCAAAAGGTGCAAAATAAAATTAAATTTATAAAATCTTAATGAAAATTTGAAGAGAACACAAATATCTTAAAATGTATTTCAAGTTTAAGGTTCTGAGTAATTAATTATATTACAATGTCCAAACTACCTGAAGTGATCTACATATTAAATTTTGCAATTACTAAAAGATACCAATGATACTCTTTATAAAAAAAGGAAAAAAATTGGCACTTCTATGGAACTATAACAGACCTTTAATTGCAAAAGCAGTCTTGAGTAAGAAGGACAAATTTGTAGGCATCAGTTATCTGACTTCATTTATAACGAAGTGTTTGGATAAGGTGAGTTCTTGGTCTCACAAATTTGAGGAATGAAATCCACTGACACAAGGGTGAGAGAAGAATGGGAGAATTTATTAGAGTAATACAAAGAAGCACTCCTGATCTGGGAGGGGTGGCAGGAGAGGAAAACCAAGGGATGTCTCTTGTCTAGGGGCTTTTACAGGCATACTGATGGCCTAGCAGTAGGGAGCTGTGGCCTGCAGTATATTTTTCTCTACCAGTGTGTTACACTTCCAAGTGCTTTTGTTGTTGCTAGTTGTGCTTCAAGTCCATCCTGGGGACCTCCCTGGCCACTTCTCCCAAGGCAGTTCTAGTGCTATGAATCGTCAGTTTCATCATCGCTGGGGAAGTATTTTACAATTCCTTCGTCTCTGAAGATAGCTTTGCCCCGATGTACACTAGTCTCACTTAGGAATAGGTTTGCTTTTCACTTTACCTGGGTTCTGTTCTTTTCTCAGCTCCGACTATAAAATCTCACTCTGTCTGGCTATGAGGTTTCTCTCACACTGTAGCACATGTTCTTATGACAATTTTCTTCTATGGGAGGACTTGATTTTCTTTTGTCTTTTAACAGTGTTTCTTTGTGTTTACTTTTTTTATTGAGAAATTTATTATTGAACAACCACACACAATTTTAACAAAATAATATAAAATGTATATAGATTCTGGATATTAGAATTACCCCCAGGAATGTGTTTACTTTTGAAAAATTCTTTTCAGTGAGCCTCACTGTAGACCTGTTGCATTCTGTGTATTTAATGACATTTGGGCCTCATTAATCTGTACTGTCCCTTTCTGTCCTAAAATGTGGAACCTTCTAGCCATTGTTTCTTAAAGTAGGTTTTCTGCTTTGTTCAATTTTTCTAAGTCCTGTAGGATTGCCTCATTCTTGTCTATTTTCTTTATTTATTAGTTCCCCTAACTAGATCATCTCAGGTGTCCTGTCTGTGAGTTTTATTCTGAATTTTCCGTAGGTCAGCCTCTAGGACTTCATTTCTTGGGAGTTTGTGATTAGAGCTTTATTAATTTCATTTTCTGGTGTTAAGGAGTCCCTGTGAGCCTTACATCTTTTCACTGGTACCTTGCATTTAAGGAAATGGTCTTCTCTTCTAATATGTACAGGTGTGCTTTAGCAGGGAGAAGCATTCACCAGTCAATCCATCTTTGGGCTCTGGAAAGGACAGTGATAGCTCCCACAAGCTGGGAAGACACAGGACTTCTGCTGATGGGTCAGATATGGTGGGGTTGCCACTATGCAGGTGGTTGAGTTCCATGTCCCTGGTGTGGTCTCTGTCTGGGTTTCCTCATTGGATGAGGCATTTGGCTGTGCTCTGCAATCATCTGTGGTCACACGAGTCACAGACTTGCCTTCTCAACAGGCAATGCTACTAGCTGGAGTCTGAATTTGGACAGCGCTACTGGCTAGAACATGCAAATGCCATGATCAGGGGAAGTCACTGTAATTTGCTTTCAGGCAGATTGACAGGCAGGGCTCCTCAGTTACAAGGAGTGTCCGAATGTAACACACAGCACGCAGGGCTTCCCACTTGCTTCTGGGTTCAGCAGCAGGCTCCACCCAGTGGTTGCGTGTGGTTGTTGCCCGCTTTTCCCTAGTAAGTGTGGCCTCAGGCAGTGCTTAGCACTCACTCAGGGCTCTCACTGATCACACAGGGCTGTAGGCTCTGCCCCACAGGGCGTGGTGCTGCACTCTTTGATCAGGTGTGGCCTGGTTCCCTCAGTGCTGCCAGGAGGACTGGCTGTGGTACAGTCTCACCCTGTTTCTGCCTGGTCTTGCTGCTTTGGGTTGGAGTATGTGGTTTCAGTATCCACCTTTAGGGTGATAGGTTGAAGTATAATTTCACAGTGAAGGGCATGGGTAATCTTTTTTGGGGGGGTTGATTATACCCCATTGTTCACTAATAGTCATGAAGACAGAAATATTTTTCTTGTCTCTCTATCCCCAGAATCTTTGTAGGCATAATCTTTATGTGTTTTATGTAATATAAGTCATACAATTTATTTTTCAGAGATAAACAGAACATTCTAAAACACATAACTTACTTTAGAGACACAAACATTAAGGGAAAGAATTATTGGTATAAACTTGAACTCTAAATAAATAGAAAGAACTTTGAAATTCTGCATTAGAAAGATCAGGTTTCATTGTTGTTCTGTAGTTCAGGTTTTCAATTTTGCAGCATGTGCATGAATCTCTTCAGACACTCATGTGAACCCAGAGCTACTGCTTGGAGATGGCTTTCCCCTGAACATCTTCAAATTCTCAACTTGTTCTTCTCTAAAGTGAGGGCTTATTTGTGTTGTTTACAAGATAATTTAATTATATTATGTTCTCGATTTTCCCTTACTTCTTTTATCCTTTTACCCAAGAGATCACACTGAGATATTTGGTCTTTCCATAGTCAATGTTTATAGTAGCCATCCACTATCAACCTACACAACTCATTCCATAACACACTTACAATGGATCCACCCATAATCTCTAAACCTCAAGTTCTATTCTTTGCTGAGCTTATTCTCCGCTGAGCTTATCCTCCTTAATATTCTGTTGACACTATGCATCATTTATAAAACTGAAATAATTGTCTTCAAAACCCTGCAAATGGATCTACTAATTAATTAGCATCCATGACGAAAGCATGTGATTCTAGGAGAACCATAGGTAAGTGGGGGGTCATGAAGGGGATGGAAGAGAGAGAAGATAGGGAGGGATCTACAGTGATAACCAATGTAGTATACTCTTTACCCCCAATAATCCAATAGTACTTATTCAATCATTTAATTCTGGAATATTTACAATCTAAACTTGTATATCACTTACATAGGGGTGAAATATAGATGAATCAAGAGACTGGGGTGTGGATGGTGTGGAGATAATTCTGGACTAGGATCAAATACCTATCATATTATTACTTTATATGCATTTATGATTATAAAATAACGCAATTCTTAATAAAAATTTAAAAAACCATGTGATGAAACACCATACCAGAATCACATACTTCTGAGAGTTTCTTATATGGAATACTAATTCTTTGTTAGTTGTCTGAGGTAATGACTACAAATCCACCTTGTGCATGAGCATACAGAGTTAGTGCAATTATGCATCACTCCATAGCTTATGACTGATAATAAAAGTATCATAACTTAGGAAGAATCAAGTATTATAATTTTATTTTGCTTTGTATTTGCTTTCTTAAATCAGTGGAAATTCAATGGCTGGACTATTTATTTTTGTTTCTGTCTTGCGTTTCATTTTATAAGGCAAGTAAGAGTGCATACTATTGAAGACTCAGAGCACTTTCAATATTGAAATGCACTCTCAGTAACAAATAGCCATGTGAATTCTTGCCCTTTTACTAATAATAAAGGTCATATTCAGTTATAAGAAGCAAACATCCTGGCAAAATAATGATTGAAATTATGATCATAAAGAAAAGATTAGAAAAGAAGGTTGCCTAAAGCAGAAAAAAGGAGGAATTAGCAAGCTAGAAGTCACGTCCTGATGGAGCAGTGGGGCTTAGGTCCTAAATTCTTGGTGGACTTTCAGTCCCATTCTCATATTATATCAGATAAGATCTTGGAACCAAGGGACACATCTCCAGAAGTGAAATGGCTCTTGATGATTGCCTGGCAGGTCTTTGAGTCAGAGCATACAATCAGATAGAGTCCTGATGGACACTGAATAAAAAGAGACCATACGTGAGGTGGTGAGCAAAAAAATGTACACATGCCAGTGAGGCACCTTGAATGTCCACACAAACAGCATGAGGATGGGTTATGAAGGTGGAAGAAGATGAAGGTACTTGCCTGTTTTGGCCAACCTGTGGAGAACCTGGGAATGTAGCAAAGGCCTTCAGCACTCAGCCAACAGGAAACAGAACCACTGGAACACAGCAGGGGTGGAACAGGAATCCACCACCAGCTAACTATGGTCAAATCAACCAAGAACAGGTCTGGGTAAAGGAGAGTCTTTTCTACCAGTGGTGTTGGGAAATTACACGGCCAATTCACCAGAATGAAAGAGACTCTCATCTCTCATCATACACAAAAGTCAACCAAATATTACTCAAAGACCTAAAGTACAAGACCAGAAAGTGTGAATGAGGGTTATGATCTTCTGCTGTTCTGCAATTTTCAATCCATAGACATCTTTTTTGACATGAAATACTTGACACAGTCTCAGAATGTGAACATAAAATAATATCTATAAATCAGTGTTAAATACTCCTGACTGCTACATATAAGTGTTTTAGAGCCACAGAAAAAGGACATTTTCACTAGAAAGGTAATTTTTCTGAGTGTTCCAAATAGAACTTACCACTGAGAATAATTGAGTTGCAGTCTTGGTTTCCTTAAGTGTGGGAAGTGGTAAGTTGAAAATAAATATGCCTCATATGGCAAAACATAATCAAAGTCATGCTGGAAATCTTGGTTGTATTTTTTTAACTTGTTATTAAAGGGTTGATTTATTCTAAAATAAAAATACATATAAAGTAACAATATGATATTTGATATTTGTTTGTTCTGAGACCAGAATTACCCATGTACCACCCATAACCCAGTCTCTTGATTCTTCTATATTTTGCCCCTATAAGCAATATAAATGCTTTAGATTTTGAATTTTCTAGAATTAAATGATTGAATAAGTATGATTTGTTTTCCAGGGGGCTAAAGAGTAACTATAATGTAGATTATTTCCATAGATCCCTCCATTGTCTCCTACCCTCTACCCTGCTCCCAGCCCATTTCCCCCTATTCTATGGTTCCCCTAGATTATGTGTTGTTACACATTTGCTGGGTCTAATGTATGAGTTTGGTAATCTTTCACCCAAGCCCAGGTTTTGTTCTAGACTCCACAAATGAGAGAAATCATTGAAACCTTGTGTATTTGGGTTTGGTGAACTTCACTCAGCATGATTTCATCCTTTGCCATCCATTTACTGTCAAAGGCTGCAATATTGTTTCTAATTGCTGAGTATAATTCCATTGTATGTATATGTATGTATACATATATATGTGTGTGTGTATATATATATGTATACGTATATATATACATATATATATACGTATATATATATATATATATATATATATATCACAGTTATTAGATTCATTCATCCAGTGAGGGACATCTGAATTGCTTCCATAATTTAGCTGCTGTAAAATGAGCTGCTATGAACATTGATTTTGCTGTTTCATGCAATGTGCTAATTCTAACTCACCTGGGAAAATACCCAGAAGCAGGATAGCTGGGCCATATGGTGGATCCAACTGTAATTTTTTGAGGAGTCTCTTTGCTGCTTTCCAGATAGTCGCAGTCCCACCAACAGTGTGTTAGTGTACCTTTCTATCTTCCTGCAATCCCTTCAACATCTGTTATTGTTTATATTCTTCATCTTTGCCCATCTGACTGAAGTGAGATGAAATGTTAGTGTACTTCTGAATTGCATCTCTTATTACTAGTGTTTTAGAACACTTTCTCATGTATTCACTGGCTTGCTTGATTTCCTCCCTTCAGAAGTTTCTTTTCAGTACTCTGGCCCACTTATTGATTGGATTGTTTGTGATTTGTTATTTTTTTAGTTCTTTGGAGATTTTGGATACTGTTCCCTGTCAGAGGATTCACAGACCATGGTGTATGTTCGTTCTTGACAATTTTGACCAATTCCTTGGCTGAACAAAACTTTTAGTTTAATGGCATCCACTCACTGATCTTTGACTTTAAATTTTTTTGATTTATGAGTCTTGTTGAGAAAGTCTTGCCTCCTCTTAAATGTTTGAATGTTGGTCTGAATTTTTCTTTTAGCATTTGTATGGTAGCTGGTTTGATTCCAAGTTCCTTGATCTATTTTTTATTTGATTTTTGTGCAAGGTGAGAGATAAAGATCTAGTTTCAACTTCCTACATATGCCTGTCCAGTTTGTCCAGCACCATTTGTTGAATAGGCTGTCTCTCCCCCCTGTTACATTTTGACCTCCTTTTTCAAATATCAAATGTTTAAATATTTTTGGATTGTGTCTCAAATTATTCTACTTTATTCCATTTGTCGACATTCCCATTTTGATACTCGTACAATACTCTTTTTTCTTACTATAGCTTTTTAATATAATTTTAGATTTGGTACTGTGAATACTCCTGTTTTGTCTTTCTTGCTTAGTAATCTTTTGGCTATTCTGGGTTTCTTGTTGTTCCAAATGAACTCCAGAAATTATTTTTCTATATCTGGATGAATATCATTGGTATTTTCATGGGGATTTCTTTGAAGCTGTATAGTGCTTTTGCCAGAACTTCCATTTTAATGACATTAATTCAGCATACCCAAGTGCATGGAACATCTTTTCATCTCAGGTATTCTTCAATTTCTTTCTTCAGTGTTTGATAATTTTCATTGTGGAGGTCTTTTACTTTCCTTGTTAGATTAATTCCCAAGTAGTTTATTCTTTTTGAGAGTATTTTGAATGTCTCTGATTTCCAGATATCTTCTTCTGCTCTATTATTGTTATTGTATAGAAAAGATTTTAAAATATGGGTATTCATCTTTTAGCCTGCCACTTTCCTAAATGTGTTTATAAGCTGTATCAGTTTTCTGGTGGAATTTTTTTGTGACTTCTAGATATAGGTTCACATCGCCATCAAAAAGGGATAGTGTGATTTTTTTCTCTTTCTTTTCTTATCCCTTTGATCTCCTTCTCTTGCCTGATTGCACTGACTGGGGTCTCAAGATGTATACTGAATAAAAATGGTGAGAGAGGACAGTCTTATCTTGTTCCTGAGATTAGTGGAAATGCTTTCAACTTTTCTCCATTTAGTATTATATAAACTGAGTGTTTGTCATATATAGCCTTTACATAGTTAAGTTCATTTGATCCGTATCTTCTCTAGAGTTTTAGGCATAAATGGGTGCTGTATGTTATCAAAGGACCTTTTTGCATCAATTGAGATGGTTGTATGGTTTTTGTAATTAATTCTGTTTAACTAAATCACATTTATTGATTTGGGTATGTTGAGTCCACATTTTATCCCTGGAATGAAGTCCACTTGATAGTGGTAAATTATTTTTTTGATGTATGATTGAGTGTGGTTTTCTAGAACTTTATTGATGAGCTAGAGCAGTGGCTCAGTGGTTATGGCACTTGCCTGGCATGCACAAGTACATGAGTTCAAACAATAGCACCACATACACAACTAAATGTGGACCAATGAAAACATGAAAAACTAAGTAAAAAAAATTGATTTTCTCTTTCTCACTCAGTGTCCCTTTCTCAAGAAAAAAAAAAAAAAACAACTTATTGAGGATTTTTGTGTCAATGTGCATCAGGTATATTGGTTTGTAGTTTTTTTTATGTCATGAAGTGTCTTTGTTGGGTTTTGGTATCAGAGTTAT